>JAGDQP010001168.1:101390-120125 GCA_022664845.1 Lepisma saccharinum | reverse complement strand
TGTCATCTTTAACGTTTTAGCGTTGGTGGATTCCTATTTTTCGCATGTAGGACGGTGTCCAAGCAGTAGTAGGACATGTTGTGACATTCATCGTCATTTTTATTGGCTAAATTTCGATCTCGACCTTATGTGATCACAATAGTGAACTTCCTTTATTAACCAGAAGGAGATTCCCCACCTTCTTTGTGAGTCCTCTTGCGCAATTTCAATTGGGCCTCAGTTGTTGCACTATTATTGGTATGCAACCTTGCACAGCATATTGATTCGGCTTGAGGCAATACTATTGGCGAATTGGCAATGACTTTCATGTTATTGATGCTACTCCTTACATTTCCGTCGCTTTGAACTCACGTTTACTAGAATACATTTCTGGGCATTTTTCATTTCGTGTTTCCACACTTGTGAATCACCCTGTTTCATGTGTTGTGCTCTACCGACACTGCAGATGTCTTCCTAGACCATGCGGCTACAAATTTACTCCACTTAATACTCAGAACGTCTCTGTTGGCCATCATCCGTACCTGGTGATTATGCAACCACACACAACGGGCATGAAAGTGTCCGCCATTTTGTATTTGGTTAAGATATCGACTTAATACAAACGAATTATTGTTACCAGGTGGGAACCCTATCCATACATATCCATTTAGACCAATCTTTCATTGGCAGATTGTCCGGGAATCCCTACGTTCCTTTGGGGAATCCCTTGCGCGTGCATTGTAGGGTTCTGAAGCATGCATATTTCAATAGAACAGGTATGACTTCTTATGTTAATTTTTTACCCTCGCTCTGTACGTTGGATAGTTTCCGAAATATTGGCTTCCGAAATTCATTTTCCCACGCTTTCGGCACCTTGTAGATCCGAAACTATGTCCGATCGCCGAAAGTTCAAGAGGACTTTTTTTTTATCTCAGTGTCAGGAATCACCTCCCAAGAGCTTTAACACTTATTTTGCAACACCCGATATACTACACTCTCTAAAAATTATGTAAGGCCCTTAGGAATGACTACCAAGCTAGTACAACATTTGTGATGTACATAAAGCTTCAAACACTCGAAGCTAAACATAGCAGCATAATATTGCTGCAAAAAACAAACAGATTTCACCAAACAAACAGCTTAGTACCCAAAACTTAATAAAAATATGTATTACAAAAAATGAAACAAGGGAAATGCCCTAAACTTTTACCTACAAACACGGAGAAAACAAATATTCTCCTAATGAAATCTCTGTAAGGAAACTCAGTCAATCCACATACATAACGGCGAGGTTCGTCATATGTGACATAATACTCACATATGAATTCAGAAACAAACGGAAAGATCCAAATAACAAAGATACGAAAGAAAAACTTCTCTCGATTAATTGACATAATATTCGACCTTTTTGAGAGACAGGTGAACAAACGCCACGCTTCAAAATCCAAAATAAAGTACCTGGAAGCACCTAAACCTAAAAAAAATAACATATAAAAGCTAGCAGCTACGAGCTACTAGGGGTTGAGAACTACTCATGAAACCTGGAGCCCTTTTCAGCTTGAAAAGTTACATAAATGGCTCCCACTGAATATACCACACATATCAGCCCAAATATTAGACTCTCTGGCCCCTACACACAAGTTAAAGGAAGGGTTTCGGGCTTCGATCCCTAATGACCATAAAATAATAAGAACCCAAACTGTATATGCGGACTGCGATGGCTCCGAGGTTCAAACCGCATTGCAAGAATTATACCATTTCAGTAAAGGTATAGCTAAACTTAAAATATTTTATTTAGATATCCCTATTGTTTAATCATTTCACAGGTATATAATAGCTATAAGGTGTGCTGTGCTAAGGTATCGTAATAGTTACTGTAGTAATTCGACAATCTTCGATATATCCAGGATCCAGCTGTGTAATTTTAAGAGAACAGTATTAAATTTATTTTTCCGTTTTTTCTTAATTTAAAATTTTGAAGTCTCAAGTTATTCTAAAATAATATGAAATATTGTACTAAAATTTTAAAAAAGTTCCCCTAAATAAGCACAATACTTTGCTTATGATTTTAGAGTCTGAGTAGCATTAAAGCACCATTTTGAGAAACTCATTTTCAAAAATTTTCCGCTGCAGGTTCTGGAACCTGTTCACCTGGGAGGTATCCGCCCAAATCCACCGGTTGGACATTGTATCAAATTTAAGTTCCGGGTAATAGTTTTAAGGGGGGGGGGAAGATTGTTGGTTTTTTGGGGAAATGCGCCATCAGCTTTGGGGGGGATGGGCACCCCTGGCTTCGACGTTCACTAACTTCTTTTGCCCTCTCTCGGCCTCTCCATGGAAGCGATTAATTTTGCAATACGTTGTCAATCGTCGCCCTTCAAATATATACATCTGAACCAGAAAAAAGAGAAGATGTGAGTGATAAGATCGTGAGAGAAAGAGAGAGATAAAAGGACAAAATGCTGCCAGCACTGCCACAACTACGGTATACATAAAGAATTTCATGACCGCGTAAGGTTTGTGGTTGCAGAAGTTGAAGAGCCTTTCCCCAGTTTGGAAATAATGAATGGAAAGAAATGAAGTTGTATGAACAAACCAAGCTGAATTTTCTCCCGAAAAACACAACCCAGTCGGTATCATAATGCAGTGCTTCTCCCATTGCCAAAGACAGTTTAGGGCAGGACGGATGAGTGTCAAATGGAAAAGAAGGCACATTTTTTCCCCTTCGTATTCCTTTCATATTCCACACCATTCAGAAGTTCATTCAAAATCATTTATTGGTCTTAAAATATTTTTTTCACAAGAAAAGCGCCAAGTACGTCGCTAAATACAAGACTAATAAACCCTCTTTTTGTTGTTCGTTTCCGACATCAATAGTGACCATTTCGTGCTGTCTCTATATCCTCGACACAGGCTGAGCGGCGTGAGTATAGGGAATGTTGGACATACAATTGACACAGTTTTTAACACAAGGAAGTAAATTGTGTTCCTTAAACGCACAAGCATAGGAAGTGTTTAACTTTTTTTTTTTAGCACATTTCAAAGAGTTTCGTAAATTGGTAGCGCCCCGGATTTTCACTTTTGAAATATAGTAACCGTAGGTTTGAAGTATTTTAGGGTACCACGAAGCCTCAATTCTTCTGTTAGTGGTATTGGAGCTCGAGCTCATTTTCCCACGCTTTTGGAAGTTTATATCGTCGAAATAAAGTATTTCTAATACTTTATAAATAGTCGATAAAGTAAATAAAGTCGATAGTATTTCTAATCTATCTCATATTGATTCTGTTCTGAACTTTTTTCTTGCTATAGTCAAAAGAAGAATACCATCAGTACGTAGCTTAAGCAAACCCGAGTTATTATCCGTTCTTGGTCTCCACGTACCCTCTTCTCGTCGCAAGCTGGCAGATTTGATGTATTTATACAAGATACTTAACGGTAATCTTAGAACTGGAGAGTTGATATCTAAATTTTACTTCCGTGTTCCGTTGCGAATAACCAGAAGTAATAACCTCCTTCATTGTGGCACGCCTAGGCTAAGTATACTGCAGCGCTCCTTATTCCATAGACTAGTAATTATGTACAATAACCTTGATTCAAATATTGATATTTTCGGATCTGAACACACTTTCCATCGAACGCTAATTACAAATATGTGAGTTATTCCTCTTGTGTAGTATAATCGTTATGTTTTTTATATCAATTGCTGTGTTATATGTTGTTTAAAATTTAATTTCATGTTATTTAGTTTGTAGTGAAGTTATTTAGTTTGTTGCATTGTTATTTTGTTTCTGTCTAAAATGGCAACTCAAGCTGTATCTGAAACTTAATAATAAATAAATAAAGCATTTATCTTTTTTTTTTTTATTTTCATGGCAGGAATTCCGTGAAATAGTTTTGTTGGTGTTATTTTGCAACACCCTGTATATATCGAAAGGGAAGTCGTAACTTCAAATTTTACACGAGAAGATGAAACAAAATGCTCCTGCACAAATTTATTTCCAGCAGAGTGGTCCTCGAAGTGATAATAAAAAAAATATGGAACAATACGCAAGGGAAAAATCTTATCAGTTACAACTAAAAAGAAATCGCGTAAGTGTAAAAATACTTTTGTCTTACGAGAAATTTAGTTTGATAGAAAATCATTATAACCATGTTGGCATAGTTTTGTAACTTCTTTCTGGATTTCGGTCACATCGTCTCTTCGGGTGAAGTCTGTTGCCGAGCGGAGTCCAAATTTAATACATTGTTGAGCTTTTTTCTCAGCAGGAAATAATTGAACTTCTAGTGTCTAGTCCATAGACAGATATCAAAAACAAGACTACTCATATATAAAAGTGATTTTGAATGTCTGTTAGAATCAGAACTTAATTTCTGGGGAAGCTAAAGAGCGCAGGGGCGGATTTCGGCCCTGTACTGGCCTCACCGGGGTAGGCCAAAAGTTTCCAAACGCATAGCGGAACAAATAATAATAATAATTCTGTAATGAATCGTTATACTGCCTCAAAAATGTACCCCATCGGAGCAGTGGGCCAGGCCAAGAAATTAAATCGAAATCCACCCCTGACGACAGCACCTTCCCCAGTAGCACACATACGTGTTTTCAACGTTAATTTTAGGTTCATTTAATTGATTAACCGTTATCAGTTGAAAAAAAAATGACACATTGGTGTCATAATTCAAAGTATTTCTACATTAGTTGATGTTTATTTATGTTTGAATGAGTCCGAGCGTAACAACCGTCATCCTGAAATACCTGAACCGCCATCCTGAAATACCTGATTTATGAATACTTACAAATTGGCAAATTACCACTATGGGGAGCTAAAATCAGTACAATACAAACTAGGCCCAGCAGAACATTGCATTTTGTTCAATATTAAACAAATATCGCGAATATACCTTGTAAGAAATAATGGTGATTCGACGGTGTTACTTTGTATTACATTTACATCGTCCCCTATTAAATCTATATCATCCGCGAATACTATAAGGGTTGCCAGGTTTGTAGAATGTCAATACGAGACAGGACACGGTGCTTAACTTAAGAAAATACTCAGGAATGTTTTATTGAGGTTTAAATCATATAAATTATGATAAATAACGAACTGACATACGTACAGATGCTTATCAGAATAATGGAAACACCTGAACGAAAGTGCAACTTACCAGATTAATATGGTGTCGAGCCACCTTTCGCCTTCAGAACAGCCTTGATGCGACGTGGGATGGAGGCATAGAGGTCGTGAATGGTAGCAAGTGGAATATTACACCATTCCTCGTGCAGGGCATCGGCCAGTTCTGTGAGAGAGGATGGAGGTGGAAATCGTCGCCGGAATCGTGTTTCCACGATGGACCACAGATGTTCAATTATGTTGAGATCTGGGGATTGGGCGGGCCAGGGGAGGTGTTGAACTTCATCCCGATGTTCCTCAAACCACGCTGCAACAACTCCAGCTGTGTGAATGGGTGCATTATCATCCTGGAATATGGCGTCATTGTCCGGGAACAACATCCGGACCATAGGATGCAAGTGGTCTCCTAAAATTGCGACATAATCGTTGGCAGTGATGCGTCCGCGAAGTGTGACCACAGGACCCAATGAAAACCATGATATTGCGGCCCACAGCATCACCGTGCCGCCGCCATGTTTCACAGTTGGGCGGAGACACTGCAGATCATACGCTTCTTTGGGCGTTCTCCACACATAAACACGGCCCGTGGTTTGGAATAGGGTGAATGGTGACTCATCCGACCATACCACACGTTTCCAGTCGTCAACGGTCCAAGTTGCATGGTCGCGGCACCATTTGCGGCGTGCTAAAGCGTTCTGGTCCCTGATGAGAGGTTTGGCCCGTGCAACACGACCCCGTAAGTTCATGTCATGTAATTCGCGGCGGACTGTGATTGTCGAAACAGGTTGGGGGAGGTGCTGATTGAGTTCCTCCGTCACTTGCGCCGCAGTGGCACGACGGTTCCAAGTGACAATGCGCTTTAATACCCGGCGTGCCCTGTCACTGATGCTTTTCTTCCGCCCACTGTTCCGCTTCCCCGATGTGGTTTTCCCGTGTGTTGTGTAGGCCGTCATCACCTTCGACACTGTCCCTGGCGACACACCTAACACACTAGCCACTGCCGTCACACTCACTCCACATAACCGCGCACCAACAATTTGCCCTCTTTGAAACTCTGAGAGGTCTCCCATTTTACACTACCTCCGTCTGCTGCAGCCACTGCACACTCCTGTTCCACGACGCCTGACGTAGTATGGAGACCGACCTAACACACCACCACCAGCAGTCCGGCGCTGCGGTCGCCACGACACCACTGCCAACCCATACATCTGACGTGTTGCCAACTACAGGTGTTTCCATTATTCTGATAAGCATCTGTATATATTTAATTTACATACACTATTTAGTTTGTTCTTTTACAATCTTCACGGTATATTTTACTTCACCAATAACCTCCCTTAATTAAGTTCTGAAGTTCCTGACAACTTTGATAAAACTTAAATAAAACTTGAATCTCTGATTTTATCAGAGTTCTGAACATCTATTCCGTTCATCACTCCAGTTGCTTTTAAGAATTAAAAACCTTCCTCAATAAATGCAATCCAGGAATGTTCAGAACTTGAGATATCATCAGCATATTCGCAACAGCATCTAAATTGATTTGAGAGAAAACAATCTCCCATTCGGAGTTCACATCATTATTTTGATTACAGCACCATCAAGCATAACATGATTCATTCTTGTGGGAATCAAATTCTTCATAAAAAAAATCATCCAAATTCAAAGCTGAACAAATCTAAGAAGATTTGAAAGCATTCATTGTTTCTTCAAAAACAAAAAAATATTGAGTATTATCTTTCAAATATTAAAGCTCCCAGTATCTTAAAAATATTAGCATGGTGATCCTGGATGCTAATGGAAGTATGTAAAATATCAAGCTAAGGAAATTACATTTTACAGATTCGAATGAAGGAATCGGTTAATGTATAGCTGTAATTACAGCACAAGCGAAAGGTTTAAAATATGGAAAATAAGGCGTCCCATCCGTATGCAGTTAAAACGGGACATTTCTCACCTTAAAATACGGGAAATCCATGTAATATGGAACACATGGAAACTCTAGCGTATACGAACAGCTGATTCAAGCCATTCAATGTTAGTCCCTTTTTTTCCTAATTTATTTTTAGAATCGCATAATCTAACGAAAAGTTAAACAGTGATGGTGATAAGGCATCACCTTGTTTTCAACCCGTTGCGAATCTTGAAACTATCTGACATATTATTACCTACCCGTACTCTGCTTATGGGGTCGCTGAGGCACATCCTTATTAGCTGAACAAGTTTTTCGCAATTCCAAATCGTATCAGAATACTGTATAACTTTTCCCTTTTGATTGCATCATATGCTTTCTTAAAATCAATGAATACCTGGTGAACGACCCCATTGTATTCCCACTTCTTCTCTAACATTTGTTTCAAGGCGAAAATCTGGTCCAACGTGGATCTATTTCTTTTAAATCCACATTGGTGATCTACAATTAGTTCATCTACGTATACTCTGAGGCGAGTTAGCAATACAGTACTCAATACTTTGTAATTTGTTGGGAGTAACGAGATTCAACTGTAATTATTCGTCACATTAATCGCCTTTCTTTTTGACCGAAACCATATTATTGAGGTTTTCCATTCCTTTGGAAGCTCCTTCCTTCTCCATATAGCACTTATCAATTTATGTAGCTCCTTGAGTAGTGCTGTTTCTTCCGTTTTAATTCATTCGGCTGGGATGTTGGTGTATTCCTGGTGATTTGAAAATTTTCAATTTCTTTGTCGAAATTTTTACCTCGACCTTGCTAGGTTCGGGTATCCACGGTTTTTTGCGCTACACATTTCAAATTACTCTGTTCTCTGTTGTGTACAGTACATTAAGAAATTCGTTGAAATAACTTTTCCACATATCGACTATTTTAGTTGGATCCGCCTGAAGATCTCCGACGTTCGTTTCTAATCATCTCTAACCTCGGCTGGTAACCTTTTCTTAATGATTTTACCCCTTTGTATAGATCTCGTATGTTATTTGTCCTGCTGTTTTCCGCTATCTCCTGGATTTTCTGCGTCAGATATTATCTGTTTTTGTTTCCAAACCCGTGCGTGGCGTTAGTGTAAGGTATTATAGGTTCGTATAAGATATAGGTTATATTATTATGTATTTCAATGAAAATTGAGTCATTTCTCATTGTCTTGAAACTCCTTTCATGCAGGAAATATTTTTTATTAATCTCGAACGATTTCCGATCTACTGCAAAAAAGTAGAATTTGCGCTTTCACCTACTTTATGAAAGAACAGCTTTGAACTAAATTATTACAAATTGATAAAGAAGCCGACCAATCACTTCTGGGCATTTCATAAACAATACGTCACCTTGGAACCGGAAAGTACTATGTCTACTTTTTGGCAAAATGGAGTTAACACTACAGTCAAAGACCTTGTACTGAAGGATATCAACCCCAAAAGTACTATCGCACAAAATGACTTCCAAGTGGCTAAAAATGTTAGAAATATATTGAATTTATACAGACTTTAAATGGAACTTCAAACTTTAAAAACTGTTTTTTTCTCAGAAGTAGCAAAAGTGGACCTTCTGGTTCCAAGGTGACGAATAGATGTTCTATTTAAACTGTAATTGGACGGTTCATTAAAAAAAAAAGACGTACAAAAAAAATTTTTTTTTAGATAAGTCCGCTGTTCCTTAATTACCTATTAATGTAGTTTCTTGTCTTTAGGGTGACAGACGTCCTCAAATTTTACGCGTCCCCAGGACAAAGAAAATCAAATCAATGCCTTTAAAATAATTCGTTGTAGGGAATTCGTCATTGAAACCGCAAATTATTAAGAGATTTAGTGAGTGGTTTAATTTGGGTTGGAATTTTACACTGGTTAAAGACCTGTTAGCACTGATCACTGGAGAAAATTAACAGTTGGCAAGCGAAGGATTCTTTGCCATGTGTAGCTCTGAGTTTTTAATTTACAAGATCTTACTGAATAAGTTCAACCTTCGTTAAGAAATTAACAAATCGTTACTTAACGATTTGTTAAACCTTAACGAAGGTTGGTGAAAACCAGCGCTTGAGTAAAAATGCTAAACGTTCCAAGTGCCATTGTTAGAAACAAAAACACTTTTGTCCATAAGCATGTTGGATGTACCCACCCACATGTCTCTATCCTTGTTCCAAGTGCCAAATCAATCAGGAAGAGGTGAAAACAATCACCACCATAGAGCGCTGGGCAAAGAGCCAAGCCATGTTCTCTGCCACCTGATGTTCCAGTTGCTAGACCTGACGAGTTAATACACAAGTTCTTAGTCAGTGGGCATAGGTTCTTAAGTTGCGATAGAGATTTTGTCATTATAGAGAGTCGCAGAAAAATAACTAAGGCCTTCGTTCCCCAAAACTTACACAAGATGCTTGAATCAGCTAAACGTGTAAACCAATTTCATGTAAGGCCAATGAGTTCCAATTATTTCTTCGCTTTTAAGGAAGCTGCTGATACACTGTTAACATGGAATAAATGCGATGTTTTCAAGTGCACAATTCTCAAAGTGTTTGATACGCATCAATTACAAGCAAGTATTATAATAGACATTTCCGGTTGTAATTTTTATTGCAATATAAAATTATTGTTAAAGTAGACTACGGAAAAAGTTTTCTTTTCTTTCTATGATGCATTTATCAAGAGTAATAAAGCCTTGCTTCGAAACAGTCTGTCTTGCGCTTAATCGGCGCCGCCATGTTATGACGTAATCAGTCTGCCGACTGCTTATCATTAACATACAGATAGCATTTGATTTGTTAGTATTGTTAACAAGAGATAGCAAAAATGGATCGAAAGAAATAGTATAAGTGGTGAATAGCGTTTCTGTATGTCTCAACACGTCATTTAGTTCGTTTTATTCATTTAAAATTGATTTTTACTTTTAATACTTCTTTAAGATTTATTTTGGTAGCTTCAGCACTAATTTATAGCAGCTCATTTTTCATGATTAAATCATAAGATATCTTCAAATAACGCTCTTTAGAACTCTGGTATTTAAAAAGAATTACCATTTTTTTCTGTAAATAAAATGTGAGCTTTTACATCCGACAATCGTATACGTCTTTAAATGAGTGCTAGTGAAGCATGTCTCAAGAACTTAAAAGCATATGAATTAATAGACGAATGTCTCATTTTAGTATTGACAGAAATTGTCATGACGTCACACTTGACTACTTGTGGGGAAAAACAAGATTTAATGGAGTGTGCAATAAAAGAAAACACCGTACCTGACCTCCACGTACGCTTAGTCACTAATTTCATTAAATTTCCTAATGCGTATAATATATAAAAAGAGAAAAGTTATTTTTCGTAAAGAAAAAAATACAAACAGACCTACACCAGGATTCGATACCGGGTCCTTCGCACTAGCTTTCCGACATTCTACCAATACGCCAAATGGAAGGAAGCACTCTTTATTTGTCATTATATACAAGTAGCTAAGTGTGAAGTCATGACAATTTCTGTCAATACTGAAATGAGACACTCCAATTAATAGTGGTCGTTACTGCCATCTGTTAACAATTTGACGTACTACTTATAGCCTGTGAATATATCGAATAGTTTTAATATGTCATTGTAAAAAAAAATAGTAATAGAAGCATGTAAGAAACAAATATGTAAATTGAAACTATTACATTGAAATCAAGTGCGCCACATTGTCAAGACATCAAAGTTAACACAAGCGAGCGATAAGAAGAGCACTGCAAGTTAAGACTGACCTGTCATTGTATCGAGCAATTTCTGTTATTAAAAACATGTTTTGGTGTTTTAACTTATTGAAGTTTGTTCTGCAGATTTGTACATTAGTTATTTCGTTAAGTGATGTGAATGTTCTTTCTCTTTCTTGGTTTTTCGTCTTCAACCTTCTGAATAAGGAACTAACATAGGGAGAAGAATATAGCTACGGAAATAGTACAAATTGATTACGTCAAACCAATCAGAGGATGATTTTCGTTATATGACGTAAGAGATCAGTATTTCATGCTATATTTCTACGTAACGGAAAACCGTAGCGCTGAAATTTCAAAAGCATTATATATTATTTAATCTGATGTACACAAACAAGTTGTAAAATATATAAGGACGGTGAAAACGGAAATGTCCATTGTTTATAATAACAGAGAACTTTGGAAGTTTTTCGATGTTCTACAAAGAGGAAAATCTGTAGCTGACATACAAGCTTTACTACATCTGAAATATCAGTCTCGTTTGTCTGCTGAAAAAAATAAAGATCTGTCAACCATGTTGCCTTTTCTTCCTGAGCAGAACAAAGAGTTTTACAGAACAGTTTAAGCAGCTCAATGATTCCATAAAAATGACGAGACAGTGAGATTTTGTTTACCGTACTACTATATGTATTGGTGGAGGAAGGGTTCAATAAAAACTTAAATCTTCTATTATCTAATATCATATTGCTGTAACTCTGACCTGCTATAATCGTAAATACAATACTGTGCTTAACAAGCATGGCAATTCGAACAGCAAATTGCTGAATGGCACTTGGAACCAAGGATTACTTAGTATCGCTCATAGAAGGTTCTTATTTATGTTTTTGTCGCTTTAACCATTTGTTTTTTGTCAATTCTGGCATGTACAGAACACTCCTGTAGTGAGAGAACCGTTTACATTATGTTGGAAGGCATACATTATGAGAAACTAAATTTATTGTTTTCTGCTTCTGTAAAATTTCCAATTTGGCACTTAGAACGTTTGTCATTTCCAATCTTCAATCGTTTTCAGTTATGTTCAACAATTAAGGGGAAAAGTCAATGAACATTTCATGATGGTATGGTACTAAATTAGTATTCCCTGGAGTACACGAAAAGAACAAAATGTCAATGTTCCGTTCTATACGCAATAATGGGTTTTCAATTTCGCGAGATGGGAGATCTTTTTTTAAAATGTAGAATGTGCAAAAAGAACTATGCACTGGTCAAATTTTCATGTATAACCAAGTAAGATACTTGTAAATTTTCTTACTGACAAAACGAAAGTTTCAGGATCTTCCTGAAGTAAAATGGAATTACTTATTTCAACATTCTAAAATAAACCATACTCGATATGAAAAACTTGATGTAATACTCTCAGCTGATTACGCGTCTATCTACTTCAAATGTACCAAAGTAAGGATTGTTAAAGCTATTTTTTTTTTCTGTTGAAACAAAATTTAGTATGTCTGGGAAGAAATTAGTACAAAGTTATATGAAAATCAGAATATTTAAAAGCAGATTCACTCTTCTTACAAATATTGTTAGGCAAAGAATTCTTTGAAGTTCCGACAACTTAATTTAAAATGGAAACAAAAGGAAATCTGGATATAATATTTTCTCACATAAGATTGATTGAATTCTTATTAAAGTGGGCTCCCAACCACTCCGTTCCATGAATCCTTGCGGGAATTGAACCCGTGAGCACGCGCACAGTAAGCAAAGCAGGTTTTGTTGGTCTTCCCTGAAAATGTCATGTCTTGGAACTTCGAAGTGTTTGAAATAAACCGTTTCATTAGAATTATTCTGAAAATTTGATTTAGTTTTATGTAGAATATTGACAAAAGAAAAAAATACGAATTTTAAAACCTGTCACAGTATCTTTATTAATCAATCCATCACATACAATTCTCTTGTGACAAAAAAACAAAAGTCTACACGGATACTTTTGTACATTCATTCAAATACACTCACACATTCTTCAAACATATATATACACTCATAGACATATGTACATATCAGAATACATACATTAACATAACAGTTTAACTGATTCATTATCTTGTTCTGGTGATTTACTTATGCTAAATATATGTAGTTTACGTGTTTATATATATACACTTTAGTGAAAACAATATTTCTTTTACTAAATATAACCATTACTTGAGTATTTTTTATAATTCAATGTATAATATTAATGATATATATATATATACTACCTTATGTACAACACAAACAGTCATAAATAAATTACGGGGTTTACAACACAAAAACATAAAAAAATAATAGTAATTGCACTCTAATATTGAAACTAATTCTAAATGCAAACGAAATGTACTGCAGATATTCAAAAACCAAAACAAATATTATAGGAAACATCCAGTGAGTGAATTTATACTATTTATTACTGGTTTAGCAAAATTATGCTCATATCTTATAGGGAGCGCAAAAGGCTTCAATCTTAAATATCAATCTTTGGCGAAAACAAGAGAATATTCGAACATACCGAAGCACCACTTCAGTGTAGAGAGTTGAACATCAACGTTAAATATAAAACAAATATCTTTGTTTCAACAAAATTGCAAACAATATATATATTTACTTGACAAAAAAAATGCACTGGTATTTGGTATCATCACAGAAAACATAGATGTGAAGAAATTTCTCTTCAGATAGGAATTATATATACTACGATGTGAGTGCCTGATTCATTATTTCAACAGTCTTCTGAAGTGAATCACCCTGGATAATCTGCCTGTGGTTGCCCTTCACAGTGTGAACTGACACGCGTTTCTTGCATACCTTAAAGAGAAAAACCATAGTACATAATGAGATACAGGAATATAGGTCATATTTTCATCATTTAAAACCATGTAGGAGACAGCTTAATAAAGTGTTGCAAATTTTGTGTGTGTGTGTGTTTAAATCAAAACTCAAACCATACTTGCATAGGAAAGAAATAGAAGATATTGAAAAATGAAAATACGTATTTTAGAACATGGCAACTGGGACAGCTACGTACAGATTAGAGGTGGAATATTCCAAATTCTATAAAGATGAAACCATTTCTTTGTGACAAGAAATTAGAGAGATAAGCGCGCTAGAAGAATCCTGGCATGGAAAGATAACGTAATTAATTGCCCAGTGTCTCAAAGAATGAGGATTCAGAAGGTTTTAAAATAACTGAAAGAAGAATGGAATATCTGGGACATTTTATGAGATATGAAGAATTTCAAAGATATAGTCAAGTTAAAAAAAAAGGTAAAGCTATCCCCTGTGCGATACGCACGCACCGTGAACAGCGCATGGGGGATGTGGAGGTAGCGCATCACGTTTTCTTGACCTACGGTACGAAGTGAGGTGGTCACTCCCTCGCTAGACCGCCTTTACCTTCCCAAGGTGCCCAGGAGTACCAAGGACACACTGGTACTCAATTTGATAGGAGGCTGAGTGCACCTCAGAGCGCAAGGCATGAGAACACTGTGAGCATAGTCTCCAGTGTCCTGGTCCGGATTTGAACCCGGGCCGCCCGATTCGTAGTCATATGAAAGAATGGGAACAAAAAGAATGACTCGATAATTTGCTCAACTAGACGGTTCTGACGAAACAAACTGTGATTCGACAAAGAATAGACAAAAATGTGCAAGGATGATCGCCAACATCACTAGGCAAGTTATAGAAAGAAGCGTCTATAACTTTAGTTATAGTTAAATAAAATCTAATTTTAATACTTTTAGCTAGCGAGTTAATATTATTTTTAAATATATAGTTTTAGTCACTTCGCACACATTGTCTACCTACAAAAACTATACCTTTTTTTTTTTTTTTTTTGGTAAAATTGGATTTTTACATTCTATTTTCTTAATTATTTTCCACTGTTTGCCACACAACAACCAGAATGGTTGTCATTGGCTTCCAGTGGATGGAGATAACGTCTTAAGGACAGAACCTACGGATTTACGTGGACTCCGAACTACTTGAAGAATGCACACAGTAGTTTATTCATTCTTGTAATGACCCTGAATCGAAACTGAATTCTTCAGTTCCGGGCCAGGTGCTCTCCAAATCGAGCTACTACCGCCACGACCACCTTTTCAGTATATACAGCATTCCTCTGACATTTCATCCAGTCAATGTTTGCTGCTGTTTAAGGTTAATATGAAGCAACGATCTCAAACAAAAGATGGCAGCACTACCTCCATATCCGTCTAATGTATTTTTATTGTTGCACGAAATTTCAATGCTGCTCCTACAAATTCAAGCCGAGAGAGTTCTAACTTCCAGGGTAGAAAGTTCATAACCAATTCAACAATTTGACCAATACAGAGTTTTATTTTCGTTTTTGTTCATTGTTGAAAGAGCTTCATTGTTATAGGTTTTGATATTCACAACAATCAAATGATTTCAACAACGAATAAAAATGAAAATAAAATTTAAAAAATATTTTAAGGCCTTTAGGCATCTAAGGCTCAGACCAGGATAGAGACGGGGAAAGGATTCGGGAAGGTGTCTGCCAGGGCCTATGTTGAAGGTGCTATCTCGGCATTTGGTGTGACTGAGGAAAAACCTGTCAAGATGGTCGATCGCTGGGATCGAACCCACAACCTCCCGAATGTTACGCCAACGCTCTAACAATGAGCTACGGCGGCTTGAAATTTCGTGCAACGATAAAAATACATTAGACATATACGGAGGTAGTGCTGCCATCTTTTGTTGGAGATCGTTGCTTTACTTTAACCTTAACGCCTAGCCTCGCCACTACTTGTAGTACGGAACAGTTAGATAGTGCTGGTTCAACTGGTAGAGCACCTTGGGTTCGATTCCCGGTCACCGCAACATCAAAATTCTTCCGTTCATCTCAACATGCTACCATACACAGTTTCTGTGTTTCGAAAATTAACATTCGCACTACTTGCAATCCCTTTAGGGACTGCGTCTGGAACCTCATGTTAAAAATGCTACGAGCAAAATTACTAAGTTACCGGGCACTCAATTTTAAGTCAGGCTCCAGTAATATCTGAGAAAAACTTCGGAAAAGTAGCTTGTACTGGAATACATCTCAGAGAACTTTTGATTATAATATATCAGCTTATTGCCGAGTCATATTTTTGATAAAATTGTGATTCTAATGTAATCTTCAATTTATTTGTCCATCTTTATTAGATTATTAGAATCTTATTTCATTTCTTCTTGCTATCTCAATGATTTCAACTTTATAAATCAAAGCTAAAGATTGAAAAATATGTGTCTACTCTAGCTATGAAACAATTTGTAAAAACATTTACCTCTGACAATCCATAATCTTCGCTCATATTTAAGAAACTGTCTTCTGCCCTGACCAGCGTCGTCTTTCCTGTAAATTTGCTGGATGGTTGGTAACCGTCTGCAGCGACAAGTTTGAGGAAGAAGGACCTCGCTGCCTTGGCCAGATCGTCTGCGGGATAAGGAGTAGCACCTTTCAGAATATCGGTTGCTCTGCTAACACGAGTATCCCAACTGCTCAAAGACTGAAGCTCTTGTTTCACCTGAAAACGTAAAAAAAATTCACACATCTATTTAAAACGAAATATCATACAAAATTCTTAACATTTTATGAATTTATGGAAAGAGATATACAAGTATTCTGCATACTTATTTGAAACATAACGTTTTATGTTTTATACTCTTTCCAGAGGATTTAGAAAAGAAGGAAAATAAAACTCAATGGGCCGATTGCAAAGACGAAGTTTAGTCCTAAGTTAGGCTTTGGCTTAAACATCAATTTTTAATTGAGCTTAACCTAAACCATGGTCTAGCTTAGGTGTACGTCTTTGCAATCTGTCAGTGACGTAGTAAGATATGACAAAATTTTCAGTACAATTTGTTTCACCCAAACCCTCGAATAATTTAATTCTTGGTCAAATATTTCTTTAGTTTGTCAAAATCTTAATTTTGTCATATATCTTGTGCTTTTACAGTAACTGATTTAGGGTCAGTTCTACAATCGACTGCTAAACTTCTAGTCAGCTAAGTTGAGGCCAAGTCTGATTTTGGCCAATGAGAGTACGCAAAATGAGACTTGACCACAACTTTGCGCTGACTAGAAGTTTAGCGGTCGATTGTAGAACTGGCCCTCAATTAGCTACATAATTTTCGCCATTATAAGGCTTATTAACTAGGTAGTGAACAAGGCCTGAGTTAATTTGGGCGAGATCTTTAAGGCTAGGAAACCTGATACTTCTGTTTGACCCATAGTTTTGGATTAAACTATTAGATTGGTCTCCTTAAGTAGATCCTAGAACTGGTATATTTGAGTTGTTTTATAAGCTGACCTGACTCTCCTACTTGTTAACATGTGGTCTATAAAGCGCTGTTGGAAACTTGGTTTTGTTATGGTATGCAATTAAAACAGCTAATACATTTCTACAGTTACATACTCTTATTTGGTAAACGATGCAACAGTGAGATATATTCCATTCTATTAGAAGTCAATAACAGAGGTGGCGTCTTCGTTTTGAGCTATTTCTCCGCGGTGGGATACCGGTGACACGCCGATACAACTTTAGATCTGACTAGTATAGACTAATAACCTGTTACATGTAATATGTCAAAACTTTTCTAAAAAACAAGTTTAAGAGCTACAAAAAAAAAGTATATTTCCGCCTGACATACGGAATACTGGACTGTAGTATTCGATCTCTCTTCAAGTACACTTAAGAGCGTTGAGTATTGACCGGTATGGCTCATTGAAGACAGACAGATAACAAAAACAATACCCTAAAGCAGTGGTTTTCAACTGACCGGACCGGTCAGCGAAATTGTTATACAAATCCTCGGCAAATTAATACATTTAATTATTTAACACTTATTTTGTAGATTTTGTGAGCTCAATATTGAGATTAAAAGTTTATATTTCGTTTTTGAAACATCTAGAATTTGAATATGTTCTATGTTCTGGCATTTTTCAACGTCAAATAACCTCTAACTTACTGGCATCTTCCTGGTCCTTGAAAGTTTTTCCCTATAGTTTGCAGGCCCGTGAGTACTAAAGGCTGAGAAACACTACCCTAAAGAGCAAAAATAGATACGAAAAGATACTGTGATCCACCAAACCTCCATAGCATGTAAACAAGCTAATACATGTAAACGAAAGTATAGCTTTACGTATCCATTCATGTGGCACCAACTGGAATTTTCAAAATATATAAAAAAAATCTACCTAGATCTTTCGGAAAATCGCCACTATTTTTCTCTTAATCTTACTACGCACCATCAGGCCCAAGTAAAAGACATATTCAACAACAAAATTTCGCAGTCAAAGTTCAGCTTTCTTAAAATTTTTCAGTGGTTACTCATAGTTTGTTTGATAAATAAAATAAAGTATTTTCCCACTTCCCTTCTGTTGACGTGATGAAGCTCAAGGAGACCAAGGGAAATACTGTAACAAGGGTATCTATCTATCTGGATATGCTTATAAGAAGAAAAACTGAAATAAACAAACTGTGCTACATGGTCCGTCATAAGTTTGGTTCTTCTAGTATTAGACCTGTCTAATCTTAAATATCTGGTGTAGTAAAAAGTAATCCATTATTTTTTGCATGACATTGAAGGCTTGACTTACCATAGTCAGAATGATCCGATTTAGGTCACATATGCGCCGTTTTGTTCGATAACGTGTTGCCATTTGGAAGGTAATATCATGATGCCTCTCTCATAGAAGCCCTTGTCCCTATTGGCAAAAAATTGAGACAGTCGATGTTCACAAGCCTCTCCTGACGCGAATTTTGCACCAGCAAACGTGTTCGCCATGGACAGGAACAGATGGTAATCACTCGGTGCCAGGTCCGGACTATAAGGTGGATGCATAAGAACCTCCCAACCAAGCTCCCGGAGCTTCTGGCGAGTCACTATCGATGTGTGTGGCCTGGCGTTGTCCTGGTGGAACACAATGCCTCTCCTATTGGCCAAAG
>JAGDQP010001168.1:82691-96390 GCA_022664845.1 Lepisma saccharinum | reverse complement strand
AGAAAAATAGCTACAACTTGACCAGGAGAAGAAAAACATATCGAGGCCGGTTTTACAATACAGCCTAACAGCCCCTTTCGGGGGCCGCGAAGAGAACATAAGCTTAACAGCCCCGAAGAAAAAATAAGTTGATCAACAAGAAAAAAAATCTATAACTCGACTAACCCCCAGTTTTACAATCGAGCCCTAAGCTTCTAGCCAGCGCTAAGTTGAGGCCAAGTCATATTTTGCGTACGCCGATTGGCCAAAAACGATTTGGCCTCAACTTAGCGCTGGCTAGAAGCTTAGTGGTCGATTGTAAAACGGGGGGTAAGAAGAGAAAAATATCTACAACTCGATCAAGAAGAGAAACATATAATTGGTGCTGCGGTCTGCAAGTACACAGTAATACACATGCTGAGTAGACGAATAGAAAAGTCCATCTTTAACAGTGAGTGAGAGAACGTCAAACAATTGACTACTTATTGTAGTTCTTAATATCTCCGCGTATTTTCTCTTCTTGTTCGCTACTGTACTCCCAGGAAGTATGTCTATTCTACTTACATTGATATAGAACGTTGCCAGGTCTTGAATAGAGTCCAGTGGTGCTTCTTCAGTACACTGGAGACCCCACACTGGACAATTCAACTGTGATGCCACTGGTTGCAATGCAGTCACAACTCCTTCAATGGGATGAACGATAAACAATGGGTCCGTGGTACTGTTTTCAGGTGCCTTGGAAGGAACACGTACTATCACTTCTGTAGGTACTAGTTGTTTCAGGTCAAATTGTACGAGAACATTGTCCTTTGCAGTTTCTGTGGCTGGTTTTGGTTCGGCAGCGTCTGCACTGCCACCCGAAGACAATTCCACTAGCTTGCCAAACGTTAAGTTTCTAATATCTTGTGCACTCAAAACTAAGTCATAATTACGTTCCAGTGTTTGCTTGATTTCGGCACCCATCAGAGAGTCCATTCCAAGATCAGCTAATGTGGACTGACTGCTGACTGATTTAGCGTCCTTGATGCCTGAAAATAAAATGAACTTTGGTTTAGAATTAAACTTGCAGGGAAAACTAAGGAGGACGCAAGATTTTTCTCTTAGGATAAGATACCATTTAAATCCAATAAAAACTTGCTGTTTATTTGATATGCATTTAACATCATTTTAAAAAGGATTTTAAACTTATTTCTTCAAAGAAGACATAATCCTGCTTTCATATATATATATATATATATATATATATATATTATTTAAACACCACACGCACAATAGGCAAAATTGTATTTAAAACATCTCACTTTTACGCTAAATAATATGTATTGTAGTTTTTATCATTAATTTACACTAAGATTAATTTAATTTACATTAAGATTTACAGGCATCTCCCTACGAGCTACTTCATTACGAAATTACTATGAAGTTTCTGGGCTGGTGCATCTTCCAGACAAAGTGATGGGCAAGACTAGTTTTTATTTTAGGTATCATCCCGACACTTGACAGTGGGACTAAGAAAATAATTTCAAGAAACTTCAGTCAGGATAGACCGAATCATACCGCCTCCAGAACTGATCCAGAACCCGTGACATCTGACGCTAGACTACGCTGGCTTGATATTTTATTTATGTCCTGTATTTCAATTACATTTGTGAACTTCTAAAGACAGAACCTACCACTTTTGTTAAGGTAAGTTTATTTATGGTCTTTACGTATCTCAGGCTCAAGCCAGGAGGGAGAGGATGTTGGAAGACAGTCGGCCAGAGCCTAGTTATTAGTTCGGCATTTGCCTGGAATGACTGAGGTAAAACCCATGAAAAACTTCAGATCGTTAAGGTTAGCGTGCTAGCCACTCGACCAACGGGGATTACATTTCCTAGTCCTAAACACACATCATGCTTGAGGGACGATGTCCAGGCAAGCAAGCTTAGATTTTAGAAATAGCACCATAATTAGTGGCTACTAATGAGGCAAAACTGCAGTCAAGATATCATCACAAGCGAAGTCCGAAGTCAATCGACCTTCCCAGTGCAGATTCGTTGGCAATGACCTGAGTCTACAGCAGGCCGGTTGGATTAAATTGTTTATGGCAACTTTGGCTCAGGCCAAGTGGGTCGGTTGAATACAAGACATTACTTGTAGAAATAACGTACAAAATACATAAAAAATATTTAATCACACATACCTAGAATATTGGCAACTGCATCGACTAGGCTAACTTGAGAACCTTCACTGCGGTTACTCCTCTTTTCGGCAAGTACCATGCTGGCTAGTACTGGATGAGGCTGCTGCAGGAATGTATCCATGGTGGCTAGGCAAGAGCTCATACGCTGTGGAAGGGTTCCTCCTACTACCGTGTCATTATCTCCCATTGTTTCCAAGATAAGACCTACGTCTCCAATAGCTCCCCACTGAATGGCTAAGCCCGGCAGACCTTCCTTCTGGCGCTTCTCACAGATTCGTTCCATTACGGAGTTGGCGTAGCCATAATTCGATTGTCCAGCATTTCCTCGGCCGCAGCTGACGCTCGAAAAGGCGACAAAATAGTCGATTTCAGGACAAAGTTTCCTCGATGCAATATCTAAGTTCTTAGTTCCGTCTACTTTTGGTCGACAAACGAGTGTGAAATTCTCTTCGTTTTGGTTTTCAACGAATGCGTCTCGAAGAACCTACAAATAGAAAAACAATCGTCAGATCCTCCAACTGGAACAATCATATTTAAGAAAATTGACATACAGTATATAATTCACTCTGGTTCAGGTTACTTAATTAAGGATACATCGACTTGACTGTGTGTTCAAAATTGATTTGTACAAGCAGTTTCTCAGCTCTGATTCCCCGATTATCTGCCTAGTGCTATACAGTGTAACAATGATCTATATCAGCACCACTATTCTCAGTGTATATAGAGTATTTCTTGCGTCTCAGCTCAACCAGATAACATATTTTACGGGAGACTGCGGTAACTCAAAGACTACACGGTTTCATATTTCTGCCTTATCTAGAGAAAGGTCACAGGATTTAAAGAAGCCGTATAAATTTTTAGCTTCCTTGCTCACCTGTTACGCAATTTATGCTCTATATTTTGAAAATAAGCTGATAATGCCACGTCCTAGGTATCAACAAGAAATTTACCAACTGTTTAAATTGAGGACCACATATAACTAACATAGGAGCTTCGGGAAAAATCTAAAGGAAATACAGATAACTAGTGGTATAAAATAGATGTATGTACTTGTTAACGATGCATGGTAAAGTATTTTAACTATTGTATGCAACTTCAAGCCATTTTTTAGTCATTTTCTGTTGGCGATAATGTGTCCTCATAATCCGAAACCCTCTCTTCTAACAAAGCAAAAGACTTTCCTGAAAGAAACCCTGTCATATATAGGTTTTAGATGCAACTGGTAAAATATTTACCAGTATATTTAGCATGATACAGATCGTAAATGTATCAGAAGTTTCCTCCACTTCAGAAAAACACACTTACCACAGCAAGATTGAAAATTCCTCCAACAGGCCCTAATGCAATGGCTTCTTTAATAAGTTTTGTAGCACCATCCAAAGTTGTGACGTCAGCTGTGGAGACTACTACTTGAACACCAGACTCCTTCCACCTTCTGACGCAAAGAGCTTGATATCCTGTCGTTATACCTTTTCTGGATGTAAGAATCAATTTGGTGGCTCCTCGAGTAACCATCCAGTTAGCCAATTCTAGACCAAAACCTCCCAAACCACCTGTGAAAAAAAAAAAAATATTCATGAAAAGTCGAATTTTCTGTACAATTTTGATCTGTTAATTTCAAACAACATAGAATGGAAAGCAAGTGAAATACAGAATCGTGTTCAACCCACATCTTTCTTCAGTTGAAGATTTTGTTTAAAGGGTGAAGATTAATTATGTTTAGTAGTTTATTAGTAGGCAATTAGCATTCTTATTAAGCCTTGAAACGAAAATCTCGTCTGCCCAACTTCCAAGAGTCAAAGATAAGAATATTATGAGAAGATTTAGTGTTAGCGCCACGTTTTGCTATTACTAGTAACACTGTACTTTTACAGTCAAATCTGTACAGTCTTATCTCCAAAACTTTAACAGCACATCACCAGTTTTCAAACTGGACAAGGCTCTCTAGCCACTATGAATATCTTTTTTTAAAAAAAAATTACGATAAACCTACAAACTGTGACTCAAATAATTATTTTTATTAACTAAAGAAAATATTCAGACAAATGCAAAAACACAGACGCAAATTCTCTTATAATTATATAATTCCTTAAAGTTTCAAATTTAAAAGGGCATTAAAAAATATTACCAGAAAATAATTGAACGTGAGAGCTAGAAGCGCGTAACCCCAATTTTGACCAGAACGTGATCAAAGCAATTTTGTACAGCATTCGGAAAGCCTTACATGCTAGTTCCTCGATTCTTATTGTAAATATGTTAATGTTAAATAAATCTGTTACATAGTTTGTCCATTTGGTTCCTATATGAAAGAAAGTTTTTTTTATTTATTTTTCTCGAAAACAATGATTTGTATGT
Organism: Lepisma saccharinum; assembly: GCA_022664845.1. NCBI lineage: Eukaryota > Metazoa > Arthropoda > Insecta > Zygentoma > Lepismatidae > Lepisma > Lepisma saccharinum. Next base: position 91,874 of record JAGDQP010001168.1, on the reverse strand, counting down.
AACTCTCGCGCGTTTCTAAGCTCTCAGGTGCAGATATGTCGCTAGACGAACTGACTTACCCGCAAGAATGTAGGATTTATCTGGATTCATGAATGTTCGTGGAATGGCTGAAACAAGTTTCGGAGATGGTTTCACTTTTTTACTGGCTTCTTCATCCTTGATCTTCAGCAAGACCTTACCAATATGTCGTCCAGATGCCATGAACCTATAAAACGATAGAAAATCAATTAAACACTGTTATGACGTAAGGTACCATACAAGGTATATATAATATACAGAAATATAAACCAAATTAAATCAAGAGAACAGTAAGAAGATGACTTGAATCAATAGTTAAAATCTCCTTACTGCTAAGAATTTTGTATTGAAGCAATTATTGTTTTGACTTTTACAGTATATTTAAGCTATAGCTGCTGTATGTATGAGAGAAGGGACGATAAAGCTACTGGCCAAACTCAAGGGGAAAAATTAAAATCAAATTGTTTTAAGAATCTGAATCCTGTCAAACACATCAATAGTGACCAATCCAACTTACCTGAAGGCTTGTTCAACTTGTTGTTCAGAATAGACTGTACTTGGTAGAGGACGTACTGCTCCGGATTTGATACCTTCATTCATTAACTCAATCAGTTCTTTCTTGTCAGGAGAAGGTCGAGAATCGAACAGAGCATCCAATAAGATACCATGGAACGTGGTGTTCTTCAAGAATAATGCCATGCCTTAAGAAAAGGAAAGGAGCACGCGTAAGTAGAATATGATACCAAAGAAACCGATCAAAGAAACAATTTATAATGTGTCTTTACTATATAATATAAGCACCACATGTGTAGATTTTCTTCTCGTAAATCCTAGTAGATAAAACCATTTCACACATAATAACTTCTACATGAATAAAAGATGACGTTAAACAGATATCATTATTAGCTTTTCTAGAACACATTCTAGCGCAGACTGATGTATCACATGACTACCTTTCTATTTACGAAATTCAAGCCGAATTCAAAATGGAGAATTTGAAGTTAGCGCAGGGGTAACAAAAAATAACTCATTTTAATTCTTCCTTTGGTGTTAAAATGGTATGACTAGCCTACAATTACGAATTTTTAACATTCGAGATTTATTTTGTGCATTTATACAGTTTTTCTCTTCTCCCACCTACTGTCAACCCCTCCTTCCTCGTTCCATAAGGTTCCATACTGTTATTTCTTCACGTGTCTCAACTCAGATTCGATCTTCATTTGGACACTTCCCTTGTGAGATGTTCACTATTTTTTATTATCTAAGAGTTAAAACAATATCTAGTTGCATCCACATCTGAGAACTTTGTTCCAGGCACTTTCAAAGTTAGGAAGTTATGATGGAGAGTTTGATGAATACGCATTCTCACAATCCCAACCACAATTTGCAAAATACTAATTTACAATGACACTATCAAGCTGATTTATCTGGTTTTCAGGGCTTTGCTATCCTAAGTAGCTTCCAAACTTGCATTACGATAATAGGTAGACATCGGTATTAGAAGCCCCGCACCGAGATTGTGTCCGGAACCGTTCACACCAAAGCAAGAGATCCAAATACTCATTTTTCAATACATCTTAAGTGAACATCTATTTGATAACGCCCCTAAAACAGAGATATTTAAACAATAGAAGAGCTCTGAAATCTACTTACCAAGGGCAGCATTATTTGATAAATCGTATTTGCCAATTTCCAAGAAGCGGCCACCCTGTGCCAGGCACCTGACGGAAGCTTGCAATTTCTCTTCGGCCAACGAATTGAGAACTACATCGACTCCACGTCCATTGGTCTCTTGCATGATATGCTGTTCGAATGTTGTGTCTCGGGAGTTGGCAATGTTTCGGTCAGTCAACTGGAATACGAGAAAGGAAATAGTTATAAATAATTGCAATGAAACCAAGATATAAAGTGCATTAAAAACAAATATAAGAGTGACTGAAATGTAAATATTGTGTTCTGTGTTTAAAGGAAACGTCAAGTCAAGAAAAATGAACCTAAAGTGGTGACCAGAGAGTTTTACTCTACTTACTAGAGTTACCTTTAATTTACATCTGAAGTATGGTGGATAGGTCTATCCTCTATTTCTTTTCACTTATATAGTAATACATGTTGTAGGATTGTTTGACGTTATCGGCTTACTTACCACGTATAAAAATAAAACGTGAAATTAACAAATATCTACATTTTAAAATTATCTAAAAGCATTTGCGCCATAACCTTACGTGATAGGCTAAATGCAAGTTCATTTCAGAAATTAAGAGGAAAAAAAATCGAGAAAATTTTAATGATGATAAAGACGTAGGTCTATGTAATCATATCGCTTATCTTGTAAACTATTAATGATCTGAAATTAACACAGAAAAATTGGACGCCGCCGTGACCGGAACTCGAACACAGGTCCCAGTTTCCGGTCGAGTATGCTATCCATTACACCATCGCTGCACGGCCTCAAAATCTTTGTCTATATAGAATATTCCTCATCCCTTAACATTCTCCAAGCTTCTCATTGCTGGTTATGAAGTCAAAGCACTCCACTCCATTCCAAAAACATTTCTTCTTTTAATAGATTCGACGTGAACCCTGAAGGAGGTTATGGACAGTTTACGAGATAAGCAATACCTCCAATTGTACTGAGAAACAATGTTCAACTTACGTTAACATCAGCTCTATAAATTATTCCAGTTAATAATATTTAAAGAAATTAATTAGTAAATATCAAGGTTGATTGATTTAAATCAAAGTTATTTAAATCAGGATTTAAATTAGAGGATTTTTTAAATCAATGATTTAAATCAAAATATATATATTTTGATAAGTAGATAGTAGAAATAAAGTGCAGTATTTTAAACAATTTTGTGGTTTGAATCATATGTTAGCTTTAAAATTCCCCTTCCAGTTTTTATGTGATAATATGTTCATATGATGTACACCCAAAACCTATAATTTTAACGAACTATTTGATTGGTTCATTTCATATGACATGCGAAATTTCAGAAGAGAACGTAGGCACCCAATTCACATTATAAAAGTTTATAATTTATATTACACATATGTTTATTTTTGTAATACGTATGAAAACGAACACACAGAAAACACACACAAAAAAAATCCAGTTTTGGTCTACAAAACAAAAATTGTTGTTTCGTAACATTACCTACGGTTTTATTACGCAAAATGTATTTGTATCAAATTATTTAATTTCTTCACAGCTTGCTCAAAAATAATTTATTCTTACTGGAAGTATAAAGTTTATCTATGTGTATGTTGAAGGATGAATATGAAAAACTGTGTATCCACTATTGATTTCAATGTATTAAATAGCTCTCTCTGAATTGAATTTGATCGAAGGCCTTTAGGCAAATTTGGATCAAACCGAATGGGAGAATTCGTGAAATGAAGAAAGTAGGAGGAAACGAAAGAACCCTGACAAAACCCACGCACACACAATTTTCGTTCACCACGAAGTCCAGATGGCACGAGCCGGGATCGAATCGGGGACCCTACGGATCGAACCAGAGGTGAGCGCGCTCTACCACTGAGCGACCCCGGCTCCAAAATAGCTCTCATACTTAATGAACTTTATTGTCATAAGATGTTCCCAAATTGATAGTACAATTTTGAGAGCTGAAAACTGAAATGAACTCAAATATATCAACAGAAAACTTAAATCTGTCGAACGTTTCGTTTGAGAGATGTAGCGCGGAAAAAAAGAAGCAATTGCGATTATAAACTTTGCGGTTACTTAGAAAGGAAGGCAAGCACAGACGTGATATTAGAAGGAAAGCTGATACGTAGAAACATTATAAATCATTTCTTTTTCGAACTTAATTACGGTGTATACACTTCTAAAACCCCTTCATTCATAGGGTACTGACGAAAGTAACGTAGAAGTTTCCTACATGTTGACTTTCCTTTGTAAAATATACCAAAAGTAACGCCATATCTTCTTTCCTTTTCAAAACTACTACAATTCGTTGTAACTGCCCATTTTTATCGGTATCTTCTGTAGCGAACACCACATATTTGTGAACTTTACTTTAGTGTTTACTGGCTAAGGTATCTGAAAATGAAAACTAACTTAGTGACTGTATCAGAGCCGCAACAAATGCACTTCGACTTGTGCCCCATATCAACGTGTGTATGCAAGGTGTACAAACAGGTTGAAAACTGAGCGTTTCTTACCTGCGGAAAGCGTGTCTTCAAAAACTCTCTTTTCTCCTTACTTCCAACAGTCGTAAATACTGTGCATCCCATGTGCAAAGCTATGGAAATGGCAGCTTGGCCTACGCCTCCAGTGCCTGCATGAACCAACAAAGACTCTCCAGGCTTCATTCGGCCACGAACAAGTAAAGCGTAATAGGCCTGAAAAGTAACGAAAGAACGGAACGTTTAGTATATCCATAGTTCATTGAACGCTTCCACTGTAATAGAACAAACAAACATTTTACACGGATGCTTTACAAAATATGTCCTGAAAGTATTGCTCGACTTATTGAATATTTTTCTTCAGGAAATTTCCAAAAAAACCGGTAAGCCAGAAGTTCATGGTAAGCAAATCCATTAATCCACAGACAATTTCAATGCTTATACCTTTAAAAAGAGGAGAAAACACCAGCCTAAAATAGCTCTAAAATGCAAATAAATTCAATTCTGTTCTTCCAACTTCTTTAGCTGATAGGTATGTTCGTACACTGAAGTAAAATTTAATAAATGACAAATGTGGCTACGTTAAGTCGAGAATTTTTCATTTTTTTTTATTTAAATAAACCTATTCTGAATATACAGTGTCCCCTCCAGAAATTATGCTCATTGCCGTGATATGGGGAGTTCTATTAATAGGTTCGTTTCTAGTGAGCACAGAAATGAATCTGAATCCACTTAAAACAGAAGAACCCGTCTTTGCGACACTATTACCTACATCCTATGAAAAGCAACGGCAAGCCACTAACGGTTTACCTTGTCCAAACACCTTCACACCAGCCTCCGGGCAACTACAAATCATTTTACATATAAATCAAACTGCTTCTCTAAAAAAAATGAAGTCCCATGATTTGTGACGATTATTATTACTTCGTTACTTACCGTTGAGTAAACAACAGGTACCGTTGCAGCCTCCTCTAGTGTCCATTTTTTTGGAACTTCCCAAATGAAGTTCGGTTCGACTAATACCGTTGTTGCCAAACCACGTGCAGGAACCATGCCCATTACACGTCTTCCAGCTTCATCACGACCAGAGAATTCCAGACCCAAGATACAGTCCTGAAAGGAAGGGGGCAAAAGCGCGTTTAATTAATACTTGATTTAAGGTTAGAATTGATTTCGAAGCGAGTACCTTTTTTAAATATTAATATCAGTAATAGTGAAGTGGAATACATCACCACTAAATTTCAAATGATATTATTATACATATATAAGAATCGTACCTTTACATAAAACGTACGATATTTTAAGAGAATTTAATATACAGTCGGAGACAAATAAATTAGATCATTAAAAATCATTGTGACCTTAAAGAAAAACAATAATGCAGAAAATTAACAGAAAAACTGACAGTCGCCATGACTGGAACTCGAACCCGGATCTCCTAGTTGCCGGTTAGGCTAGTTAGCATACCTAGCTGACAAACGGGAGATCTGGGTTCGAGTCCCGGTCATGGCTACTGTCAATTTTTCTGTGATAAATTTCAACATTTACCATACCCAAGGTTATTTGTGAGGAAGACAGCAAATTGCAACACTCAATATTCGTTGCAACACTGATTAAAGCCTCCTTAGAGGTTGGTTCATTTTCCTTTTCTATGGCTGTATATAAAATTAATCTAGCCATCTTCGGAACTTAACTATACAGTATGTCCCTAAAGTAAGGCCTCAAACTTCGGGAGGTGATTATTCACATCAAAACAAGAAAATCGCTCATCTGAAGAAACTTTGAAATATGCCTTGGTTCGGAGCTACAAGCGCTCAAAGGCATCAGTCACAAACAACGTCATATCTGGACAAATAATGATGTAAGCGGACCTACTCTTATTTCAGGCACAAACTGTATATTCGATATCAAATATAAACTTCAAGGTAATTGTTTAAATAGTAATCTTATTTCCGTACCAAATATTCAGAAAATAATTTGAATTTCTTTATTAGATTGCCAGCAAGCATTAAATATACTACTAAAATTATGAAAGATGTCTCAACTGAAGAGAAAGTCAAGGAAATAAGTAATAATATCCACCTCACTGATCAAACAAAGTAAATAATCGAAAATAGAAGTTCAACTTACCTGACCAGCCAAATCACCAGGCAAGGCATCTGGTGGGAGTTTCCCGGTCGCCAACATAATATCACGGAAGTTGAGTGGTGCATAATAGACATAGTAGAGCTTTGAGTCTGGGTATCGTTCAGGCCTAAAAAGAAGAAAAAGTCTCTTTCCATTAGTTTTGAAATGTAAGTGAATAGAAAATGAATTTGATGCTGATTAATGAACAAAAATCATACGCTACAACACAAAGGTTAAGAACAAGTTTAGGGTAGGTGGGTGAAAGCTAAGTTTGGTATTAAGGACCTACTACTGTTAACTGCAGAATAGGTACTAGTAATGGTGATCTTATAACGTTCAGATAAAATTCAAAAGAAAAATCAACGAATGTTTGACAATGTAGCAAATTTACAAATTGCTATTAAAACTGAAACCAAATACACTTTCAGTTGCAGTTAACTCTTCTTGGCACATATTCCCTCCGAAAATCAATCAAAGATTCCTCGTAGAAACAAAACATTGAAAAAAATTTCAAAGACATGTAAAAAATATATTTAAGATGTTACATAAATTCGTTTATTTTCTTTAAGAACTCCAACTCTAATTTCAAACCTTATTTTTTTTTAAAAAAAAATAAAGACATTTTATCTAAATTATTTAAATTTAACACTAAAAACTGTTTCAAAACAATAAATTCTTTAAATTTTAAAATAAGTATTTAAAAAAAGTTTGAAATTATTAATTTAAATATATAATAATTATTCTAAAATAAGCTTAAAAACTGTTTTGATTAAGGAAACTGATATCTCACCGGATTATTAGATCACATAACATTTTAATTACTTCACAAAACAATTTCGATAAAAGACACCTGAATTTATCAATATTTCTTGCTAGTACGGATTGAAAGGTTGTGTTGCTTTTGGTACGTCATAAAAGTTCCATTCCATTGTTTCAAAACAAATAATTTTACAACGCATTACTTATAAAACAAACAAACAAACAAAATCGTTACGAGAAACTACGTACCTATAGAATGTAAGTGGTCCCTCAATCCACCGCAAACTGGAAAGATCACCTCGAACCATTGTGTTAATAAAAGCGTGTTCCACTTGTAGCGTTGGACTGTCGGAGTAAGTGTCAAGTACCATATGCTTGAAGCTTCCCCAAGATCCATTAGAATACACATTCATTACAAGATCTTTCTTCAACTGTTTAGCATAAGGAGATTTGGTCAACGAGAAAGCAGGCAGCTTAGGATCTTGAATAAATACGCTCCTGTGAGTAAAGAAATGTACTTTTTTTAATATGGAGAATAAAATATTTCTATTACGATCAGTTTCTATACACAAATATAATTAGTACTTACACCATAATACATAGGTATTGCCTTTTTTCTTAACCATAGAGGCGTCCTTATATTGCTCTCCTAACTAGATGTAACTGTCCTGACCCGCAAAGCCATAACGACACTAATACATCTAATATTTTTTTTTTAATACTGTAGTTTATAAATAGCCAAATACGTAAAATTAGAAAGAAATTAATTTTATTGTAATAAATGACTGTTTTGTTGTATTGGATTTGTGTTTCAACTTCTTTTTAGTATATAGACAAGTGACGTACCAAATACATATGAAATTTTCTTAGCATGTCAACTGGTGCAATTAGTTTTACCGTACGTCTAACCGTTCAACTTAATCCATGTTACATTAGGTATGTATCGATATTCAACAAATTGTACAGAATGTACCCATATGCAATGTAAATGACACCAGGTACTGCATCTCTTGACATATGCTACATGCTCCGTCCGCCATCTTGGATTCAACATACAGAAGTAGTTCATTATAAACTTACCTGACGTTGTTACCTCCAGGTTCTTGTTTGATGCAATTGACCATGCCGACAATACCATTGGTCTCCTCTCCATGTGCTACAAGGATCACTTTCCTTCCCTCAGTTTCGCTTGCCTTCAGAGCAGCTTTCAAATCTTCAACCCAGTTGAAGTTCTTCTCTGTTACTTGAATAATCAAAGGATTATCTACTTCCACAGGCTGAAACAGAAAAAAAAAAGCTTCGTTCAACTACACCATTCCACTTTGAATTTGACATTTAACTCATAATAATGTGTTCAGTTTATTCATTGCCACAGAATGCCACTAGATTAACGCCTCAAAACTTCTACCATAAACAATACGTAACATTTTATCCCTATGCTTAGATAGTGTTGCTTTTCAAGCCATATCAAAGTCCAAACTTCGTAGTTCAGGATAACTGCTTTGGAAAGCAGCGTTCAGCTGCTATCTGTGTTACGTATTGCTTTGTGATTCCATTTAAATAACGCGACTTCAAATTATGTGAATACCGATGAAGTTTCTAGAGCATAATTTTAATAAAATCACTAAGTGATCGTGGAGACAGTGTACACAAGTATGTCGCGTATGAATTCTCAAAATCTGTACACGGCTGCTTTGGAGGAGAACCACGAAACAAAACCTTTCGAATTAAAAAAAAAATTCCGCGAAATTGGTTTCAACCTAAATTTGGCAGATTGTCTTCTAGGACCACTACGTAATGTATGAATTATATTAGATAACTTTTTCATGTACTCCTCACAAAGTCATGGTAACTACCATTATTGTCAATTCTAAACTTGTATTTCCTAGTCCCAATGCTTAAAAACTGATTGCAGTTGGTCCATACATGGCAACGCGATTGTATACTGCTAAAACTGATTAGGGTTGAGTATTTCAACCTTATATTCAAAATTGTATTTTCATGACCATTACAGAATTTAGACATTCAGGCCGTCTTGTCAAGAAGTTTACTATCATTGTTGGGTACGGAGGAAAGAAATTGTGTCCCTGGTTTAAGTTTATGGCACCGTCTCGCTATGTACTGGAATAATGG
>JAGDQP010001168.1:0-75513 GCA_022664845.1 Lepisma saccharinum | reverse complement strand
ATGCAAAGAAATAAAAAGAGAAAGACAAAGAAACACAAAGGAAGAAAAGTAGAAAGACTAAATGGAAAGAAAAAAGAGAAAGCCAAAGGAAGTAAGGTCAAAGAAAGCGAAAGAAAGGCAAAGAAAGGAGAGAGATAAATGCAAAGAATGAAATGAGAGAAAGGCAAAGAAAAAGAGAAAGCCAAAGGAAGTAAGGTCAAAGAAAGCGAAAGAGAAAGAAAGGTAAAGAAAGAAGAGAGAGAAATGCAAAGAATGAAATGAGAGAAAGGCAAAGAAAAAGAGAAAGACAAAGAAAGAAAATTAGGTTGACAAAAAGGATAGGAAAAAGAGGGGTAGACAAAGAATGAGAAGAGATAAAGACACAGAAAGAAAGGCAGAGAGACAGACAGAAAGGTGACAGAACAACAATACTGGTGATAATAAAAGACAAGATAATTAAACTAGTTAGAACGTTGTTTATTCAGTTATATTATTAATATTTACTTTTGTTGAAGAGCCCAAATAAAATATGGTTAAAGATTTAATATGGACTGAAAATAACGTATTCAACTATTTCTTACCTTTCCACCGAAATCTGCCACAGTCCATTCCATCGAGTGATCCCACTCAATTAAGGGAGATATCATAGGAGTGCCTCTGGCTACAGGGAACTTCACTTCAGGATAAAAGCGACCGGTCTTTGGCTGCAATCCAGCGCTGTAGAGTCTAGAAGTAGAAATTCGAAAGAAGTTATAGTAATAGCATTTTAAGTGCCTTTATTATAAAATTTTATTAGCTGCACAATTATACTAGGACACTGTGTGTCAGCTACTAAAACATACATGGTATAACCACCTACGTTATGAGAAATTGTTCCTAATCTTTACACAATTTCTGTTAAAACAAATGAAGGAAACAACTCCAGTTATCATAATAAGGGAACATCCCATTATTCACTTAGTAAGACAAAGTTCAAAGAATAAAAAAAAGCATGCTGGAAAATTGTGATGTAGGTTAACTATTTCAATTTTTAATGTATTGCCTAATTCTTTAAAACAAATACTTTTTACCTCCCAATGCGAAATAATGTAATTATCCAGGTTTCTGAATTACATTTTCGTATACGAAAAAAAGGTGTAAAAATGTGTAAATTATATTGATATAACAGTCGCAGTAAGATGGACAATCAGTTTTTAATTTGTCTAGAAATTAAACATACGAACAGTAATACTATCTATAAGGAAATGTCGTAATATAATGTCAAGGAAAAGTCTGATGACATCTATAGTAATCTCTTGTGATTAATAAACTCGTTAAAAAAGTTACGCCTGTCTATCCGGAAATAACAATTAAAAGCAAGAATATTAACGTACTTTTTTCAAAAAAAAAAAAAAAAAAAAAGGGGGGGGGGGGGAACTAGAAAGGGTTATTGTTAAAGTCATTTCAGTTTATTCATGGTCTCTAGGTATCTATGCTTCAAGTCAGGGCCTAACTTAAGCTGACGGTACCATCCCGGCACTTGTCTGGTGGGACTGATAAAAAAATCCTGGAAAAACCTCAGAATGATCGGCCACTGGTATCGAACCAAGACCTCCGAATCGTTACTATTAAAGACACTAACGAAACACTATCCTGACACTATTCGTTGGCCACATAGGACTCTGTAGATGCAGCATAGCCTGAAGTTTGAGTCCTACAAGGGAAAACCGATCGTACATCTTAAGAAGGTTCCGAGACTGAAGTCAATGTAATGTTCACCTGTCTTTTCCCCATGAAGATGGGTGGTTAGAGCCATTGATAATTTCAGCAATGGTAGGTGCATATCTGATACATTAATCCCTGAGTTCAATAAATATATTGGTGTATCTTTTATGTGACATCCTGTATGTGACTTTTCAGTCTAATCATTCCTGAGGACAGGGCTTACTATTAATCTGGGCAATCCGCAACGAAAGTGCCCCTCCCCACCACTCCATCTTGGCTCTATGGTATCCTGAATGCAGGACTTCGTCATAATCCCCGCTACTGCAGTATATCCTCTTTACATGCTCCATGAATTGACATTTTGGGGCTACATTGGTATATAAGATTTAAGCCTCAACAAATAAAATTCCGTGGATGTTTGTTTAGATTTACATGTGTGTTGTGTTGAACTAAATACTACATAGTATCAATACTGTGCAAATTACAATGTATTTTACAAACTGATGTTTCTATCAAACATTTTGCGGACAATTAATTACCCTTTTAAAAAAATCGCAATTTAAAGAACTGTACTCACTTTCCAAGACTTGTCATGAGGAATTCAAGGTTATTTGAGTGTGCACGTTTCATGAGTCCCACATTCAAACAGCTTTTGTGGAGCGACCTCTTCAGAATAGCCTGGAGGAGACAGTGAGGAGCAACTTCAATCACAATCGCATTCTCTGGCACATGAGTCAAAGCTTCCTGGAACAGCACCGGCGATAGAAGATTGTTGACGTGGTACGCAGCTGAGGAGCTTTGGGCCAAAGAGGAGTTCCACGCAGACTCTGGGATAGAAGAACTGATCCAGCGTTGAGAGCGTGGTTTGGGATTTGGAATTATCTGTAAACAAAATCGAATTTTACATTAATATATTAATTTTATTAGATTTAATTGTAAAATAAATGACATAACAATAAAGTCTCTGACCAATTTTATCAATATGCCTACACGTTGCGCCAGGCAGGTACAAGTTCGATAACAAGACAAATACAGCATGAAAAAAAGAAAGTGCTAATACTTCAAAATTATTGGCTGTTTTTCGAAATGCACAACGTCAGATGCTTCTTTGTAATTTTAAAATGTCCCAATAACTTCAAGTCACTTTGCTTACTTAAGTCTCTATGCAAAATGGTTGGGAAGTATTCACTGTTGTCTCAGCATCTCTCCTACTTTCAGATACAGATACGTTTTCCAGAAATGGAACTATCTTGTATTTAGTATCCCATGATCTAAGCACAAAACAGGCTTCCTTGTTTTAATTTTAAGGCATTTCGGCAAACTTTGGCTCAGGCCGGATGGATGATGATGATTGGATGAATTGGGTGGAATGAAGAAAAGTGTGAGGAAATGGGAGAACCCCGAGAAAACCCATACACACGATGTTCGTCCATCACTGACAAAGCCCACATATGGCATGAGCAGGGATCGAACCGATGATCCCTAGCACGAGAGGGGAGTGCTATACAATTTAGCCACCGCGGCCTTAGGTCTCCTCGTGTGCATCTTCCGTTATTCTTTTTCAATGTGGTTCTTAAATGTGTGTACAATTCTGATTCTTAAGCTACAACTTGAACATGGAGGCAAAAGTCGAGCTACTGAAGGTTTCGTCTAAACGATTACAGTCCTTAATTTTTTTCGTTGTTTTTTCTTTATCTACAAGTCAGTGAACAATGTAGTTAAGACATTTATATCTGATAACATCTTCTTAATTATATTTAAAATAATTGTTTGCTGTTGTGATTTTCTTAAATCTATTTACATTGTAATTAACGTATACTGTAATAATTATTTCCAAATGGAATGTAATACCAAACAAAATATATCTCCTGAACTTTTGACACATGCATACTCCCGTGCCTAATAACACATGGATAGGGATACTGTACATGGATTGGCTAAGCACAGGAAGTGGAAACAAACATCCTCAGAATACGTACCTTATCTAAAGACTTGCGTAGCTTAGGTCCAACCTCAGCAATGTAGCGACTGTGAAACGCTACACCGGAGCTTTTTACTTCTTTAGCAAAGATTCCTTCTGCCTGAAGGCTCTTCACGAATTTTGCGATGTCTTCGACAGGACCAGATACAGTCACACTATCAGCAGAATTGTGGCAAGCAGGAACGATTTCTGGTGGACAGCGTGCTTTCGCCTCTTCCCACGTTAGACCTGCATGAACAAGAAAAAAAAAAATAGTAGATGAATTTCGAGTAACGGAAGAAAATAATTGTGTAAATTTATATGTAATATTCGCACATAGATCCACAATTATAAGGGTTAATATTAAGTGACAGGATTTTTGAAGTTACAGGAAGTTCATAACGATAAACTTGAACACAAGTCAAGGATTTATTGAGACAAGATTAACAACAATTATATCACACTCTAATACTCCGTAAATTGTTTTGCAACAACAATTAACACGAAATAATGACATATCTACGCCTTGAGGACAAATTTACACCAATTACTCCAACATTCACCTTAACAGTGTTGGGGAAGTCTTCAAAAAGTTTAATTATTACGAAAGCTTAACGGTTGTACATTTCGAAGCAATTCGCTTCCTCTTCAGGCCAGAAATAATGTAAAATCTGTTTTTTATTTTTATTTTTTATACTTGCATGTAATGAATAAAAACGGTTTGTAATTTATTCACTCAAACACACTGAACCACAACCATAACTAATTTTCAAAAAAAAAAAAAAAACGATTATCAGTTGTTACCATGTACCAAGGATATAAATGGTGAATTTAACAATGTAGCCGCCATCTTGTTGTCAATTTATTTTTATATTGTTCCTAACATATAATTAATCTAAACGCTTACTCAAAATATGTACATGTTCTATATCTATTGACACATCTTATCACACGTTGACGCCACAGCACACCAATATGGCGACCACACTGTTTATTTCACTATTTATAATAATAATAATAAATCACAGCCATATTCAATCCACTAGTGGATGAGGCCTCTCCCCGAAGGAAGGAGTTGGTCTACTGCTCCCACGCTGACCAGACGGGTTGGGAGAGGAGAGCCAAAGCTCTCACTGTGATCGCCACTGTTTCTTAATCACAGCAGCTCCCCAATTGTCCTCACGATGCTGGGTCAACACCGAAATTTTTGAGCCCCCACCGGGAATCGAACCCGGGACCGCACTGAAGTCGAGAGCGCTACCGACTAGGCTACACAGGAGCTCATTTCACTATTTATTACCACTTATATCCATAACACCTGGCCAAATTTGTTAACAACTGACAGTCGATATTTTTTTTTAATTGAGTAACAGTTGTAATTTTAAGTAAATAAATAATAAACACACACACATTAAACACTTTTTTTATTAATTACATACAAACATAAAAAAAGAAAGAGAAACAGATTTTATATTTATTCGCGGTCTGAAGAAGAAGCGGATAACTTTTGAAATGCATAGGCGTTAATCATCGAGAATTTTTTTTTTTTTTTTTTTTTTAGAACTTTCCCACGCCATTAAGGTGAGTGTTATTATGGTAATTTGTGTAAAAATTAATACTTTTCGACATGATCTGAAACTATCTAATAAAACAAACAAACGGTAGTACTGGCAACAGAAGTGATTTCTTAAAATGAATTTATGTATCCCCCTTTCTTGAAATTTACGTCTTTGGTTTATTTTTTTTTTTTTTCTTCCGTTTATTTACTCTTCAGGCAAACACTTTAATTTTTGATATTAAAGAGTAAAAAGTATGTGCGCAGATGGTAGCGCATTGGGACGGTAACCCAAAGGTCCCGGGTTCGATCCCCGGTCCAGTCACATACTTTTCACTCTTTAATATCAATTGTATCTGTATCTACAGAGGCTTTATGTACAGAAAAAATCGGAAGTTGCCTCCATTTCATCTTTGGACTTTAATTTTTCTTCACTTTTAATACATTACTGATGTCAATATAAATCTTCCTTTCATTGTAATGACGAAAACTCAGGGATTTTATATACAGAACTCAACTTATTAAAACGATCAATAGTTTTTAATTGCAAAGATAAAAAAAACTAAAGTTTAGTGAGTCTCGACTAGGTTAATCCAAAGAAAATCAGAAACCAAAGTGAGCATCAGCTAACCAATTACTATTTCTTTATCCTTGTAATATTTCATTAGGTAAGGGACGATAAGCTATACATACCAATGGCAGCCATACTTCCAGGAGGTAACTTAGACTCCAAAATAGAGCGTCCTCTCCAGTAACCGGCCAAAACAGTTTGTTCTGCTGTAAACGTTTCGTCAGCATAAGCACAACCAAGTTCTCCGACTGAGTGGCCAACAATGCCATCGGGATGAATTCCAACGGATGAAAGGACGTCAACAAGAGCCACCTGGTTGTTAGAAACAAGAAACCAATAGTTCAAAGTTCAAACAGTTACAAATGGATTAAGTTAGTTACGTAAAACTAATTTCCTTTCATTAATCTTAAGGTTAGTGTAAACCAATCATCTCTAATGGTAGATGGCAGAACAACTTCCTCCGTATAACACTGAAGTAATTTTATCGTTGTAACAAATTGTAATGCTGTTCCTACAAAATCGAAAAAAGAGTTCAAACTTTGTGACTATTAGTTCATAACACACCGAATCAGTATTTAAAAAAAGATATGCTGGAGTTATCTTACCTGAACAGCAGCTATGGAAACAAACGAGTTGAGGACATTGTCAAATGTCCTTTCGTCTCCATTTAAAATAATATCATACAGGTTCACTCCTTCGGACTGAAGAACTTCACTGCACTTCCTGATCGACTTCTCGAAAACTTCAAGCTTCATTAAGTCCTTCCCCATGCCAGCCCATTGGGTACCCATCCCAGAGAATATGTACCATACAGGTCGCTTCTCTCCGTTTAATTGCTGTAAAGTAATTAAATCGATAAGTTAATGAAAGTACTAACAAAAGCATTTGTATATGTATCTCAAGAGCTTAATTAAACTTGCTATTAAGTGCTAATGAATGGCTGCTGAGAGAAATGAAAAGCTTGTTTCTTATATCGTGAAATTTTCTGCAATCTACAGTTAACTTAAATGTTAACATTTTAAAATACCTAAGTTTCAATAATCCCTAGATATGCAACAAATTGTTAGAATTTCTAGAGAGCGATTTTTAGAGGTAAATAGTACTAGAAATAGTACTATTTTATTATGATACTAGATGATTGCAGATATATATATTAAGTGTTACACAGATATGTACTTAAGAGACAAATTATTTGAATATACACATTCCACTGAACCAATTAGACAGCCGGTAGAACTTACAGTGACCGGCAGAACTATCAGCCTTTCAAACAGCTTTCGTAATATGGAAAAGAAAGTGATAGCTATCAAGCTATAGTTTCAAATTACTTCCAAGTTTGTTACTTATAAAAAATATTGTGGTTTTTTTTTTTCACAATTACACCAAGTAATGAAATCTGCCAATTCATACGTAAATACTTACTGATATGTCGTGTACAGAGTTGTCATTTCCAAGCACTGTGTAACCTCTGTATGAATGACCTGGTATATTTTCAGCATGTACTTCGTTGAGCAATGCAAAAAGATCGTCGTCATGTCCCCTATTTTGAATCTGCAAAAAAAAAAAAAAAAAAAAAAAAATGAAATTAAGTGGATACAGAAAAATACTTTTAATAACTAATGAAGAGGTAATAAGACATTGAATTTATTTATGGTCTTTAGGCATCTATGGCTCAAGTCGGAATAGGGTAGGGGACAGGATGCGGCCAGGGCCTAAGTTGAAGGTAACATCCCAGCATTTGCTGGTATGACTGAGGAAAAAGTCAAGATGATTGGACGCTGGTATCGAACATAGGACGTCCTGAAAAAGAAACCAACTCTCTACCAACTGAGCTACGGCCGCTCAATAGAGTAGGTCAGAGAAGAGCAACGATTAAGACAGACCCCGTTTAATGTAACTATGCTCTGATCTCAGTTTCTTAGCACTGGTTTTAGGGGCGTGGCTACCCATGAGGAAAACTCGGCGGGCCTCCGGTGGCCCGCCTTCATAGTTGGTGGGCCACCGGCGGCCCGCCGAGTTTTCCTCATGGAGTATGTTAGTCGGGCTCTAGTAAAGAAAAAAACTAGCTGAGACATTGTTTAGGCATAAAATGTAAACTTCAAGAGGAATGATTCCAGAGAAACGCAGCAAAAATTCATAAACGATGATAGGGAAAGTAATCAAACGTCAATAAAAAAAAGAATAAAACCATAACTGGAACTATGGAGGGATAAACTTGCTCTGGAGAGCTTGCCAATAATAATAATAATAATAATAATTATTATTATTATTATTATTATTATTATTATTATTATTATTACTTGTGACTAAAGCATAGTTAAGATTCATGTTTTCTTTCAAGGATGAGGAAAAATATAAAATGTGGTTTGTTATACATAGTATATAGAATGGTCATAAATTTGAATCTCGCTGTTCGATAAAATAACTTTCTATCAATGATGGCTCCTTATGTCATCAACTGCTGAGCTATAGTTGTACAAGTTATGCAATATGGAAGCTATATATGAAAATGTCTCTATAGGAAAAGGACCTACCATAATGTTTTATGTAATAAGTCCTGTTTACATTAAAGATCTATGTTACTTCGATAAAACAACAGTTTCATCCATAAAACCATCCATGGTAGACTTAATATTTATATAGGAGCTGTTTGGCTAACAAGGAATATTATATGGCAAAGCATATTATACAAATATTAATTGGAATCTTACGGAAACGTTAATTTTTTTTGGTTGATGCCATGGCATGCATGTAGTCAAGATAGAAACAACCTCTGAAAAAGCTGGTAAATTTTGAATTTTAATATTATTTAAGGCCTTTAGGCAATTAAGGCTCAGGCCGAGATAGGGGAGGAGAAAGGATTCGGAAAAGTGTCGGTCAGGGCCTATGTTGAAGGTGCCATCCCGGCATTTGACTGGTGTGACTGAGGAAAAACCTCAGTCAGGATGGTCGGCCGCTGGGATCGAATCCACGACCTCCCGAATGCTACGCCAATGCTCACCCACTGAACTACGGCAGCTCGGTTGTTAAATCTAATAAACCGATCTAGTGCGTGGTGAAAAATCTTAAAACAACAACAAAATTTTTTTTAAAAAATGTGTTTTTACCTGTTTAATGAGTGAAGCAACTGATTCCTCGGTTCTTCCAGACAAGGTGATTAAGCGCGGAATACCATTTTGAATGGATGGCGTCTTTGGTTTCGGATTCGACCTGAGTACGATATGTGCATTTGCTCCGCCAAAGCCAAACGAATTCACAGCAACTAAACCGCCGTTCCATGGCATATTCTCTGATACAACCTAAAAATAAAACCACATGTACAAATAAATATTAAAAAAAAAACATCATTACCACACATATAAAATTTAAAATTTACATAAAAGGTTAGGCGAAACTTTCTTGAAAGGTCTATAGATATATTTATTGATGCAGATGAAAAGATAATTCCGAGTTTAACACAATCAGTAATTTAGTGGAAAAAGTACCAGCAGCATAATTAAATTCAACACATGCAATAAATATCCCAAACTCTTTTTAATATACTTGTATAAAAGTTACACTATATAGGTAAGCATATTACTTGGATTAGATACAGATAAATTATATTACTTAAATTTATTAATCCAGAGTGTACCATAAATATATAAACCTATAATTTAAAGTATGCCCTTTATAAATTGTATTGTGGTTAAATTGCAAATTGCTAGTTTTTCAAATTCAGTTTCTACCAATTTTTCATATCAATAAGATATGCATTGCATTCATTACCTTAAGTCTACCGTCCAGCAGTGCAGGTATATCTGTATTCGGTGATTGAAAGTGAAGATTCTGAGGAATCACCCCTGATTCCATAGCAACCAGAATTTTTGCTATTGAACATAAACCAGAGGCAGGTTCAGAGTGTCCCATATTTGATTTCACGGAACCAATCAATAAAGGTGACGTACGATCTTTGCAGAAGACATCTGCAATGGAGTTCACTTCTTGTGGATCTCCGACCTGAAAATAATAAACAAAATTATTTATCATCACATGTAATAGTGTAACTCTACAAAATATAGTACTGAAAACGAAACGTAGTTATCCATCGTTATGTAAATATGAGCTGAGGAAGATGTCTACCTAACATGTTGGACTCCGTTCAGGTCTTTCAAAGAAGTTAAATGTACAAATCCTAACTTCATTAATGTTCCAAATCAAAGAAGACTATCTGCACGAATGGAATTTTGGATATAACCACTTCCGGTTGTCAGCTATTGTGGCGGGATACACAATGTATGTAAACTATACTGATGATATGAAGATGATGGATGAATGATCATGTAATTAAAAAATAATGATGCATACATTATAAAGAAATAACGAACAATATGTAACAATAATAGATAACGTATGAATTTGTGGTCAATAGATGGCAGCACCGCTTTTACGTGGTTCTTAGCTGCAGGTAGTCTTCGGACACGTTGACCAATAAAATAAACTAGTTCCCCGACCTCCTGTTTCATTGTTTTATTTATACATAACGTCGTCTGCGGACAAAGCAACACACCTTCCTAGCACTTCTGACTCCGACGAATGGAGGAATTGAGGCACAGGTGTGGCCTGCAGGAGTGGCTACCACAATTCTCTTCACTATACCTTCAAAGACAACGATAACGAAGAACATATCACTACAGCTATCGATGTACAGTATGCTATGTAAAAAAAAACTGACTTGAAGAAAATTCAATAAAATATTCTCCTTCAGAGATCAGAGTTCCACAAGGCAAAAGTCAATAGAACCTAAGTTTATTAGGTAATGTAATTATGCATATTAATTCCTATTTAAAAATGTCCGTTCCTTCTAACAACATGTTCTACTTCTAATATATTTAACACCTTCTGATGTAAGCAGTTGCTCTTGTGAAATTACTCGTGTCTTTTATTGTATTTAAACAATTTGTGAAGGCAACCTGGTTTTATATAGTTAAGACAATACCAGTCAAGTAAAAAATGACCCTAGCGACATCTCGTACAGAAGTAACTTTTCTTGACTCTAAAAGGAGTCGCCCAACTGCACATATTAAGTCAAATCTTTATTCTTTTCTTGTATTTGATATTTCAAATTGCCGTTTAAGTTTCAATGACTGTTTAAGAAATACACGCATAAGTCATCGAGAGAAAGGATGAACTATAAAAATAGCTCTGCGATGCTATTTTTATCAACAGGAACAACATTCTATAATTTTGGCGCTTCTAAGACTGAAAATGTTGCTAAGCCATACCTTAGTTCCTGTGCCATGGGCTTCAACATAGACTACGTCTGCTGGATTAAGGCCAGCTTCGTCGTAGACCTCCTTAATTAGCTTCTTCTGCATTTCACCCGATGGGAAAGTGATTCCTTGAACTTTGTTTCCATCAGTATTTGTTTTAGCGTGAATCACTGTTGCATAGACTCGTTTCGCTTGACTAGACTTCTGTAAATACACAACGACGGCTGCTTCACTTCGCACGTAACCATTTCCTGAAAAAGAGTTTTAATTAAAAGTTTAAATAATCATCATATTTGTAAGTAGTGACTTTATAGAGAATTACGTAACTTAAAACAAATAATCCAACACAAAAATAAGACGTTTGCGTAAGCAAAAGTAGAGAGATACTAGAACAGATATCTAACTTCAAGTATTACGAAATTAAAACTATACTATAAGCGCTACTCCCTGAGAATAGACCAGTTGTTTTTATATACAAATTTACTATGATTCTGGTCTGTCATTATCAGAAAATAAAGATTAGAAACGGAAGTACGTTGGGAAAATTCAAGAGGTCGGTAAAATTCGCGTAAGTAGGCCAAATTATCAATACAGTTCGAAGACTGTGTCGAAGGACTGACACTGCGGTGTTTCCTTGGAAACTATGTATCCAATGTAGTCAGATCCACTGTTGGACCACTGGCTGACCACTGTGCTGGTTCTGATACCTTTCCGTTCTGTATATAATCTTACCTACCTCCTGTACTACTAATCTGAGTTAATAATAATAATGATTCATAATCATAAAAAATAATCACTGGAATGATATACACGGAACATGAATCGCCGTGGCTCAGGCTGACTACGAATCGGGCGGCCCGGATTAAAGTCCTCGGGACTCCTAGGCACCTTAAGAAGCTAAATAAAGGCGGTCGAGATTATATGAAACGCTACCTTCATATCCCCCATGCGCCGTTCGTAACAGTTTCGAAGCCGTGACAGCAATCTTCATCAGACACAGCACTTCTTGAAATAGTGTGACTCTACAATCAATATGTGTGACTCTACAATAAGTTAAAATACAATCTAACCTCTGTATTTTAACTTATTGTGTTTTCACGCCTTGTCAGGATTGTGATCTGGGTATATCTTATCATGACATGGAAGCAAGCCCTGTATGTTGTTTCACAATAAAAAAATTGAACATAAAAACAACTCCTCGAGGGATAAATAACGTAAGTATTTTCTAAGTAGTTTCTGTTGTGTTCTAACAATCCCCTCGCGTATGATGATATTGTGCAAGACTATTGGAGAAGTGTTAGAAATTTAGGGGCGTATAGTGTGAAAAGAAAATGCAACAACAGTTGTCAAGACACACAAAATTCAAGAAAAAGCTCTTCTGTGGACCGGTGAATACAGAAAGGAGAAAGAAATTAAATGTTTTGGAATCGTGGACTCTACTAGAAGTGTATAAAAGTTAGACGCTTAAGAAATGTAACCTGAAAAAGGGACGAAGGAGGCAGGAAATCACATGGGTACAAAAGTTACTGCACGTAAGGTGGTAGTAAATGAGAAAGTGTTATTCTAAAGATACAGCAGGAATAGGTTTATATAATACGTGTGAACTTAAGGCGGACAAGATGACAATGTACTAACTAAAGTTCGTACAGTAGCATGAACTCTTTAAATGGAGTAAACTAACCAAACGAAAACGACCTGCCAGTTTGTCACCAAATTAAAAACGGTCCAATAAATCGACGTCGCTAAACTTAATCTGAAATTAATTTCTCTCTACCTGCTTTGGTGAGGCGCTAGCCTCCATTACAAATGGGCAAAGTGATATACTAAAGGTATAGATGAAGAACAACGAGGAAAAGGAAAACATTATCACCAAAACACTAATGATCATGGCGATAACGTAAACACTGATCTCACATTTCTTCAAGTAAAAATTGAACCTATAATATCTGGGAGCATACACTTTGTTAGAGAAATGGTTAATTCTTCTTTTTACGTAAAGTTTTGTATTCTTACCTGAAGCATCAAATGCTTTACACATGCCCTCAGGACTAAGCATTCCTAGCCTGTGAAACTGCAGCGAGCAGGTTGGTTTCAGCAACAGATTCACACCTCCAACGATTGCAGCGTCGCACTGTCCACTCCTCATCGCAGCAACTGCTTGCTGCAATGCAAACATACTAGAAGAACACGCTGTGTCGATTGCATAACTCGGACCTGAAACAAGTATTTAAAATAAAAATCTTCTAAAAATAAATTCTTAAATATTATTTGACAAAATAATATGTGGTAATTGTACGTCCTAGTTCTCTTCTTTCAAGAAACTTAAAGCAAATGTAGACGCCTTTTTAAAACTCTCTCTTAATACAAGATCAGTTTTCATGTCGGAAGTCGACCAATTTTTCAAGCAAGTAAGCTATCTGGCATGCAAGCAGTAGCGAAGCGTGGGGATAGACAGGACAGACAGCGTCTACCCATTTTTTTTAAAAAAAAGAATGCATTATTTATTATTTTGTTTTTACTGGCAATAAGCTTTGATTTGATTTTGCCCTTTATCACTGACATAGCAGCTACTTTCACCTTATAATACATTCTGTTATATGTTTGACAATAAAGCAAATAACATTATACAACCATAATAATCTAAAACATTGCAAACGTTTTTGCTGGCTTAAAAATGGCGGATTAGGTTGTTCGCGCTGTATTATGGGCTCTGGCTGGACTGCGATCGGATGTAGCTGGCAGCAACGACATACACGCCAAGTAAGAGAAGCTTGAACTCTAGACAGTTCCAAATGTCTCTCTTGGCTTCTGCTTTAGAGCTGAGTCGTGTAGTGACACACACAGAGAGAGAGAGAGAGGGGGGGTAGGAGTGTATATGTGTTCCACTATACAGCGAAGAAATCAACACCCTGCAAAGACAAGTCTATCCTACAACGCGCTCCAATGTGCATATGTACGAGCCATGAGACGAGAGGGACTTTCCCGCTCGAATAGCTGTAGTTGTTAAATGTACTTCATTTTATTATTGAATAACACTTTTAGCGTTGTAGGCATTTTCCTAAAAATTGTTGTCTGTGACAATACATAGTGACAATGAACATTTTGAATTTTTAATCAATTTTATTTCATTTTCCCCAGTTGCGGTTTTTGGGTGGAAACAGAGGTTTTTCGTTGAGCAACTCTTACTTGAGTGGGTGCTTTCTACTTCAGTGTAGCCAAATTATAAATTTAGTAACCAAATCCAGGTATTTTGACATTCATTCAACTACTAAATATTCTAACTTTCCCATTGTTAATGTAGAAAAAGTTTTGTGAAGTTTGTATTTTTGGACCATTTTAATAACTGAATGGTGTAGGAAAACAGGGAATGTCGATTTCTAACGATTTTGTATTGCATAACTTATTCTATTGGGGGAAACAAACTACAAAACTATCAAAGAACGAAGAGTTAAAACTCATAAATAACCACAGGAAACAATATTACATATTTGGTGAGCCGTTTAAACATTTAAGCGATTAAGTAATTAAAATTTGATTTTCGCAAATCTGTTCTGTGATATTCCTTGTATTTTCCCGCCAGGGTTCGAATCCAGAATATTGGACGCCTGACATCTCAGACTATACGACTACTGTGGTCGGTTTGTTGAGACAGAATTTCAGCCACATTATGCCCAAGCAACAAAATCGTAGACATTTTTTTCGTTGGTAGCATACGATTTCAGCTTATTCGTTTACATTCGCTGTTTTCGGTTATCTACTGTTTACAATACCATCTGAATTCTGCAGGAATGCACACATGCATTTTTTCATGGTGCGTGCATATCCTGTTACGGCGGTGACATATGCAGCGTCAAATCCTGTTGTGTTGTGTGGATATTAAATTGTGTTGTAAAGGTGTTTATAAATCTTTATACGCAGGATAGGAATTTCAAGAAAATCGTAGGCCTTCACGTTGGCGGTCCTAGTACCCCTCCTAATTGTCACAGGGACATGAACTATACCTCGTTGGAATCTATGTCCCATAAGCTTTCCATGTGCGACACAGATTCCAACGACGTAACTTTTGTGCCCAATCCGTAAAAGAAGAAAATAAAGAAACATGTTTCTTTGACTTTTGTGGGACACTGGCCACACTGTTATTTGTCGTAACCCCCAATTTACCCCTCGCAAGCCCAATAGCCATATACAGGGTATCACTAGTTAGTATATTCATTTATCACTATTGATACCAAATGTTATGTTTGTAGCTCCTCTGGAGGGGGGGGGGGAGTTGCCCCCCATATGCTGAGGGTGAACTAAAACTCCTAACTCTGCCTCTCCGCCGCGGGACCCCCGATATGGATGAAATGCACATCGTTGGAAAGCTTCATTCTTCCTGAAGAGATTGACACCTAAATCATCCCTCTAGGTTAATTAGGAGCTGAGCTACTGAGGTTTAAAGAGCTGGCTCAGTCCTTGAGCCGTTTGGCGTCTAAAGGTTAAGTGCTCTGAGCCCTTTTGAAGATGCACAACATTAAGAAATCGAGTTATTTGATTGTTACATTGCTGATAAAAAAAAAGGACTGCTGCGTAATATAGTAGCAACATGCGAATATTTGTTTTACTTTTGACATTTTCTTGTTCCATAAATATGTTTATCCCACGCTTCGCCACTGCATGCAAGCAAACAATCCACAGAGAAAGGCAGAAATGGAGAGACAGGGTCGATATAGTGTTATTGGCTCTACGAACTGGTCATTATCACGAAAACCTAACGATAATTGGCCGACACTTGGTCTATGCCCTCTACAATAATGAGATTTACAAATGAAAATGTTACGTCTTTGAAACGTTACAGTCACAGTATATGTTCTGTATTTATTAAACTTTCCAGCTCCTTTAAATAACTTTGTCTTGTAACTAAACCCAACATGAAGCTTAGTACCAAGCTAAGTATGGATAAACAAATGATGATAATAATCCAAGATAATAGTGTTAAAACGGGAGTAAGTAAACTTATTCACTCCCGTTTTAATACTATTATCCTGGATATTAATCATCAGCTTGTTTATCCATACTTGGTGATGAGTTGGGTTCAGTTACAAAATGAAAATAATGACCATTATCAGTAATTCTGATTTAGAATTGTTAAATATGGTAGCGTAATTTTTTTACCTGTGAAATCAAATGTGTATGATATCCTGTTAGGAAACATGGCTCGACAACATCCAGTAAGACCGTACCCATTCACTCTGTCAGGATCACCGGTAAAATAATCATCAGACTCACTGGCAGACACACCAATAAATACTCCCGTTCTGGAACCTCTCACAGACACTGGATTAATACCTGAAATTAAAAGTAACACATAAATTTTACGTATTAATATGTCAATGAAGAGAATAATATTTACACTAAGATTGGTTATATTTCAGACTATGTTATGTCAATGTGAAGAACTTTTCTTACCATATGTCTCCATGGCTTAGTCTGCCCATCTAAGTGCTTTAATATTACATATATTCTGTTCTACTCTGCAGTCATCTTGAACCACAAATAATCTTCCTTCTAAAATCTATTGTTGTTACTCCATCAGATATGCAGGCTAAATTTCATTTTACTTCTACATACATGTTCCCTTTACACCATTTTACTTTACCTGCAACTACTGTGTTGTGTTCCCTAAACTGAAAAAAATTACGAGAACAACGTCTGAACTTTTACATTCGAGCATCATGGATTCTTTTTTATCACACCCACATACTGATCTGATATATTCGCATGTGATCTGCTCAAAACAATATCCGAATTTGTTGTCGCCGAATATCAGGAAGAATATGCTACGGTTGGTACTTTGACATTGTATACGTTACCATTTTCAAATTTCATTCTTCTACAGCACTCTCTTCAAGAACTGGAAGGAATTTGCAGCTAATTTGTCTCTAACGCGTTCTTTATATCTTTTTGTACATTGGTGTATTATTCATGATCTCACGACCCAATCACTGTTACGATAATACACTTCGCTTCCAGTGAATTTTTTTTTTTTTTTTTTGCGTTGAGTTGTGTTTAACAGTTTTGCTCTAGTAGAAAAACCTCTCAAGAAAAGGGTGGTATTTACAATATATTTACCTGAATCCACTATTGCTTCATGGGTAAGTTCGAGTAGCATTCTCAGCTGTGGATCCATTACATGTGCTTGTTTAGCATGGACACCAAAGAAAGTGGCATCGAATTTGCTTATATCTTTCAACTTTCCCGTTCTTGTGGGTAAACCATGAAGACCTATCAAATAAATGAACAAGAAAAGATAAGTCACAAGACGACAAGCTATAAAAAAATACAAAAATCAACAACTTTTAACATATTTCAATTATATATATAATTATTTTCGAATTTTTCATAAAAGATTCAGGGTAGTGAAGTTTTGAAACATGGTTATCTCAGATAAGGAGAATACTTTTAGCTCCAATCTAACAACATCTGGCATTTTATGATTTATAACATAGCACTCGATACAGGAAACAGACTTAATCTTTTACATTATGTTCAACTGTTAACAGTTTTCTAAATTTTCAGCAACTGGTTACGAGTCAACTGGGATGTCAACGGCTCGGCTCATGGCTCGAGCCGTCCTGAACCGCGGCTCGCACTGAGCTGAGCCAAACCGAGCCGCGGCTCACAGCGAGCCGAGCCGTGGCTCACTCATATTGAGCCGGGCCGAAACCGGCGCAGCTCGCAGTGAGCCGGGCTGAGGCTCACCGTGAGCCGAGCCGAGCCGTAGCTCACTCATATTGAGCCGAGCTCATTTCGGCTCGGCTCGAGCCGAGCCGATTGACATCCCTAGTTACGACTAATTCAGAATTGATACCAGAGACATTTGGAAATACTAAACTAGAACCTAAAAAAGTTGATGACAATGTTAGTGGTTTCGTTTCTACAGAAAGTGACAAAAAGGTCCTTCATAAATAATTTAAAACAAAAGTATATTTCTAATGTCTAGGTAACTATTTAAAATAGCTAGTTCTAGCTACAAACTAGTTTCGGCAGGACTAAATAAGATCATTCCACATATTCTAACGTAAACAGTTACCGTATGTGTAGATCTAGAAAGTTATTTTAATATTATCTTAGTTTCTTGATATTCGAAAATCATATAACATGTTTTGAGTGCAAAATATTGTTTCTTCAAGATTTAATGAACCTAACATGAAGCTCAGCACCAAGCTAAGTGCGGATAAACAAGCTAATGATAATTTTACCAATTTATCACCAAATAAATTATAGTTACTGTACATTTGGTAATCAATACATTGCGCACTCCCGTTTTAATACTATTATCCTGGATTATCATCATAATCAGCTTGTGTATCCATATTTAGCTTAGTGTTGAGTTTACCAGTGAAAGGAAACACGTGTACACAAAAAAGCCTAACAACAAAAAAGGAAAAATATATTGTAAATAAACAAAGACTTACCAGAAGGCCACCGCCTTTCGTCATCTGTGACTAGATCAACACCAGCAAATAATTTGTCCTTGAATTCTTCGATATTTTCACTCTCTGGAAGGCGGCACGAAATACCGCTAATAACGATGTCATCATCCTTGTTCCACTGTGACATTGAGTTCATCTCGGAGAGAGACTCCGAGGGATGTGACAAGGAGGATGGAGGAGGTTGAACATCAATATCTGGAAAACGGGCTGGCATTTTCGTTCAAGATTTGCTGTAACACAAAATTTGTACTCTGAAAAAAAAAAAAAAGGATTCACAATTAATAAATGTTAAAAAAATGTGTAGTACATTATTATTATTATTTTACAAGCACTCTTCGGCGTAATGGGTAAAAATGTAGCAGAGAAGTGAAGGTACAACCCCGACATTCGCCTACTGAAACTACGGAAAGTGGATAACCTCTGGATGGCAAAAACAGGACTCGAACCTGAGTGCCTACATAAAGCCTATCTGAAGTCCGCGAAGTTAGTAATTCGAAAGAAATGAGACGGATCTGTTTGTGGAGAAGAGAAGGCAGCTTTCCTAGCCTTGGACGGAAGACGCAACAAGGAAGCGCTGACGAGAATAGGAAACAATAATTGTGATAATGAAGAGGAAAGGGAACTGGTTAGGACATTACTGACGCAGAGATTGCATCCATTTAAAGGACTGATTAAGGGAAGAGGAAGACGACAGGTTCAACTCGTAATAACATAAATTGGAAGCTAGGACAAATACAAAGAACGGAACAAATGGAGAGAGTTTTAAATGCCTTGAAGGACCTGCCGCTTTCGAAAGAACCCTACTGATTATGATCAGTTTGTGTGAATGAAGGAAAGCCTTTCAAGGACTTCAAATGATGTGAACACGCTTGCGATGAACGGTCACTTCTGCAATATTGTCTTTTTATCCTATTGTGCCGTGAGTGCCTAAAAGGCGTGTACTATAAGCATCTACGAAACGAATTTGGATTCAAAACTCTGCTATAGTAAATACAATATTTGACAGCCATTGCTATAGACTGGTCAATTCAAACTGAAATACACTATTAGATCAGATTTATCTACAGTGACGTACTTGGGGAGATGTTCCAGGGGTTCGGACGCTCCGCTTCCCCGAGAAGTCATATTTCATATGTAAAATTAGTATAATTTTAGGAATAATTCCATATATTTCATACCAAAAGCGACTGTGCTACTCCCACAAAATGTTTTGAACCCCTCGAAACTAATATCTAGATACGCCCCTGCTAACTTTTGTTCCATCTACCAAAATAATATTAGAAGAAAAAAACTTATGAAATCGAGCGGTAAACCTAACGTAGCAATTGATCTACAAAAATGCACTGAATGAGGCCCCTAGTTCGGTGTGCGTGGTCATGGCAACAAGTCTCACGATGGGAGCTCACCATAAATTGTATATCTCGTCAGGGGAGTATTTAGGATGTAGGTCCGTACTTCCGCTCCCGAAATTCAGTTGTACGCGAAGTTAGTACAATTTCAGGAGTAATTATATATATATTTATAAAACATTTTATATCCACACAGACCTTGGACTCCCACCGAAAGCCTATGTACCCCCTCCCAAATCCAACTACGAGATACACACCTAGATCCCGTCCTTAGAAGGTCACCAGCTGGTCTACGAAATTAATGTCAATTACCCAACAAGGGAAAGGAATTTGCCTTGGCCTTATTCAAAGTTACCATCCCGACATTACCTTGGTACGATCGGGAGAAACCAAGAACAACTTCACTATGGTATGGCCGGTCCCTGGGATCGATCCCAGAAACTACCGAATGGGAAGCCAAAGCTTAACCAAGTGCACTACAGTCGCTATAATCTTTCTATGATCCTTAGTTTGCTTAGCGAAATTGGACACTGAAAACATTGCTCACCCTCTCGCCTTTAAGTATTAGAAACAGTTCCATTTATAAAAGCAACGGAACATTTGGTGCGGAGTTAATTAGTTCGCCCTTGGGTAGTGATTAAGTCTGCCGATTTCTGTTATTAAACCTAAGTGTCTGGAAAAGGGCCAGCAGTTATTGTTATTATCATATTAGTACAAACACTTCACCATTCTTAAGCCATTACAGGGCAATTCCACAAGTTGATACCCGATGGGGGAATATGCGTAGAATTCTCTTTTCGTGTCAATCACCCGAAAAGTCTTGATGTCTTCAAGAGGATATGTAACTCACTGCTGACTCCCAGAATTAAAATCAGATTGTTGGACTGGAAAAAAATCTGTTTTATTAGTTACAGAAGAGGGGAAAAGAATTTGGAGATATCGAATTTAGCGGGTAGGGACGCCATGCAATTTGATTATAATACATTTAATATCTTTCGTAAATCAAACGAGATGTGGGAATACTTAGATTAGAGTAAGCATTCCACAAGTTTATCTATGAGATTTTTTTTTTTCTTTCGCGAGACACTCCCGTTTTCTTGGGCTCACTTATTAGGTTATAAAAGTTAAGTTAGTATGGTAGCGAGTTCGAAACTGGATTAGTTCCGCATATGGTATTTCACTACAATATTACTAGTTATCAAGTGAATGTCGACAAGCACGAAAGTATATCCAATTGACTTTATTTTGTTTATTACTGTACCGAAATCAACACAAAATCGACTCACTCCTATTGCTGCATTAATATTCATGAAGATGTCCTCCCCCCCTCGAGATCACACACACTATTAACCTGTATTTAACTACTAATTTGAAGCGCCAAGACTTCCACGCGAAAATTAAGGGGGAGGGAGGGGACCGCAGAAACTGAAAGAATAGGCTTTAAATATTCTCTCGTGTGTTATAATGGCCTGATCTAACCTAACCGTAAGATTAAACCTAAATCAAAACGACTTAAAACAACTAACTTATGGTTAGAATGTATTAGGGTCCGTTCTACAATCGACCTCTAAACTTCTAGTAAGCGCTAAGTTGAGGCCGTCTGATTTTGGCCAATGAGAGTACGCAAAATGATATTTGGCCTCAACTTAGCGCTGACTAGAAGTTTAGCGGTCGATTGTAGAACTGACCCTTAGAACTAACTCGATTCCATACTTAATACTAATGAACGATTTGAAAGGGTTGTCTGAAATCCAGGCAAAGATGGATTATATATGTATACCCTAGAATCTAAGGGATGTAAGCAGGGCTGTGCTCCACATAATTTAACACAGGGTTCGGATCAAATATAAATATTCAACATCGTGCCATCCCTTGCGAGTCCCCTCCCTCACACCACTGCAGCAAGGGTGCGCTCCAAATAATTTAACCAAAGGCTCGGAACAAATAATTATAATTATTTAACAAGGGGTTCGCGCGGGCCTCCTCTAGCACACCCCTGGATGTAAGAAACCTTGAAATAAAAAATCGATGTAATATTTTAACTCAAAATATAAATTACACAAAATAAAAAACCTTTGATCTTAATGTGTCTTTGTACCACATATGAATGAATATTTTGTATAACATATTTCGGGTTGTATATAAAAGATTACAAAATGAGCCCAACAGGACTTTCGTGAGACTTTTTCATTCACCCAACAAGTATTTTTTTTTCTTTTCTATGATCTGTTGGTTTTTTCTGCACAATATATACGTATACAGGTAGGCCTATGTCAGAAAGTACTACAGATTTAGACTATATAGTATACGGCGCAATTCATTATAACGCAGTCATTTTCTTTACCTGTCTACAATATCTAAATTCTTCTTTCAAGTTTACCAATTGTCAATTTCTAATCTTTATTTTGCCAGCAAAATGTGTTACTCACAGTAATTTCAAGAAAATTACGTAAGTCTGAACTCGTAAAGATTATTATTTACTTTTTCATCACGCGTGGGAACATGAAATGAAGTTCAGCCATCCACTCATGAAAAATTATATTTCTTGTGCTGCAATCCCGGGCGAAGTGGTGCATTTTTTTCAAAGTCCCTAACATCACGTGGCGACGAACGCGTGAAACTACTCCCAAATTGAACGTTGCGCAGCACGCCATATGTGGGGCAAGAAAGCATAAAGACAGTAGTTATTAGCGTGGAAGTTAAATGAATAGTTTCGTTAATGAAGAAGCGAACATTCATGAAAAAAAGAACATGAATGATAATGATGGTATTTTCATTGGTAAGATCCATCGAGCTCTACGTAATGATACTGGAGTGATTACCTAGTGGCGTAAGAAAGACGCCAGAGCAAATATTTAACCTCGTTTGTCCACTTCCAGTCTAATCCAATGTGGAGCAAAATTTTTAGTTCTCAGTTTAATACATTTCTTATCGCTGCGTAGCCCGTTTATTGATTTAAGTTCTAATTCCTGAGTTATTCATATAACAGTATATCGTACTCTGCATATAATAGACAATACTGCATATAACGTTTTTAGAAATAATTGACATAAGTAAAAAAAAAACGGGCCGCACAGCGATATCACGCGTAAAAAAAAAACAACTGAAAATGTGGTCCATGTTGGTTTAGACAGGAAGGGAACAAACGAGATTAAGTGTTCTTTTCACTCCCTGGCTTCATACAAATATTCATGAAACTTTCAATTGCAACAGTCAGTCCAGTATCGCTTTTAGATAGACGTCACTGGTCAGATCTAGGCCGGATTAAAACAGATAATCCAATATATTTTAAATCAGCTGTTATCAGTTCTTTTAACTGACTCGAGTTTATTCGCAGCTGTACTTTGTGTTGCAAGACTTTTTAAATCAACTTTTCATGCAAACATTTTTACAAGGTATATATTTCGATTTCTACTTCTTTTGCCATTTGATAATACTTTCTTCTCACTCAATGAATCGGAAAAATTGTTCCACGACAGCAACCAGAATACAAAAAAGCGTTCAGGACGAAGGGGGGGGGGGGGGCAGTGAAGAGTAGAAGCGTGACAACCAAGTAATGAACTTTCACATTAGGAATAAGGCTAGTCAGCAACAACTCAGCACTCTCTTTTGTTTATAACTACGGATGTGCATAATAGCAGAAACAGTGGAAGACGTACAAATTGCAGAGAAAAAGGCAGGAATTTTAACGCAGAGAGGTAATAAAATGACGTTTCTACTCGTAAAATGTAAACTCGTACAAGAAGAAAACATATTTCTTTGATTTTAATGTAAATTGTTCTCAGTAAAAACAAATCGTTTTAGGTTAAAATTTCTGTCTCACTGCAAAAACAAAGAGGTAATTAATGCTTTTATCTTACACTTTTATGGGCTGGAGAGAGATCTATGACCTAAGCCCGCCATACGACAGAGATGGCGTCCATCAGCGAGCATTTCCGGGGCCTATTTCACGAAACCACTTTGCAATTTCTCATTTTGAATTTCCATAGGACAGTCTCAAAACCGCTAACCTCGCACCACCATCTCTTGTTCTCATTCAGTCATTTAATGGAGGAAATATGATTCTACAAGACAATATTCAATGGTTAGTGGACTTTTCACACCCAAAGGTAGGCAACAAAACGACAGTAAACGAAGATTGTGGCGGTAGGTTAGCGGTCTTGAGATAGTCCTCCGGAAATGCAAAGTAAAGAGTGAAAAGTTGTAAAGTCGTGAAACAGCCCCAGGACATTTCCCTACGTAAATGTACCGAAATGCAACTAGTTTAAATGTATTTTCTATGAATTGTGCAGAGAAGTTTGTCATAAGCCCGTCTCATGTTTTAGGGATGACAAATTCGCAAACAAAATCCCCGATTATGCGAATCGTTAGTACCCTCACTTTCTATGCGCGTAGTCACAGTCAAGTCCCGTCCCGTGCGGGTCCATCGAACGGAGTGGTTTGGAGCCTACTGTACCAAAAGTTACAGGTCCCGTCCTGTAAAGCTCCCCAGCTACGACCTTCAACGTTCTTTGTTCCAAACTACATTATATTGTACATCATACGAATTTTTAGCAAAATCATATAGGCCCTCACCTGCAGAACTCAAACCTGCGTGACATCAGGTTGACTGAGAGGTTAGCGCGCTCGCTTTATGTCGGCGTGGTCACGGGTTCAATTCCCACTGGAGTCTACTGAACGGAGCGGTTTGGAATCCAATTTACCTAAAACCTTATCTCCTGTCCTTCGACGTTCACCAGTTCGCTTAGGACGTAATACAATTCACTCTCGAATTGAATTTAGGCTACTTTGAAGCCTTTAGGCAACTTTGGCTCTGGCCGTACGGATGATAAGGAACAAAGTGGGAGGAAACTGGGAAACTCAGAGCTTTTTGTGTGCTAGGTCACGGGTTCAATTCCCACCGGGGTCCGCTGAGCGGAGTAGTTCGGAGCCCACTTTACCAGGTCCAGTCCTTAGAAGCTCACCAGCTCGTTTAGGACAAACTGCAATTCACCAACACTGAAGAACCCTAAGAAAACTCACACACACGGTGTTTGTCCACCACAAAGACCCCATGGTATGAGTTGGAATCGAACCGAGGACCTCAAGCATTAGAGGTACGCGCTTTACCGCTGTCACCGCGACCCTTCACTTGAACTTACGTCCATTCCCGTACCAAAACACACGACTGAATCAGTAACAGGGAAACCTTGAAATATAGTAGACATGTGGCTCAATTTGATTTTTTTCTTTGCTTTTAAAAATATTCTCCTTGAAAAGATAATTACATATGAAACAACGAATATGTCATAATGTCAATTTAAAATATCATTTTACTTGTTTGCAACATGTAAGCACAAAAGTGACCACTACCCGATCTGTATCTGGTGCGGAAAAAAAAAAAACTGAATAGAGTTTTAAAATGCAATTGGCAATTTACCACTGTAATAATAGACGAATTAAGATAGCAATTTTCTCGCTAACTGAAGAAGAATGAAGCAACCAATATCATCCAAGGTCAAGGCCATTCGCTTTCGTCACGATGGGCAAGAAATAGGGAATGCTGACTGCGAATCAAGTGCCCCGAGGTCAACCTCTAAAAGAATCTTGCCCCCTGCGTAACTAGATATCGTCTTCTATTCGTATCAGTTATGCAATATCTTGCATAATAGACAAATTACGTAGATATGAAATTAAAATTGCTATAAGTACGTACGTGCATGCTATCTATTTGATGGACTGCGGATCATTTCCAGCTAAGACGATGGAAATTCGTAACTTTCAACTTACCATTGAGTGAAGAAAAAAAATGTTTCCGAAAAGGGACCGAATGTTTCACCCACACAATAAATCAACTAGAATTTAGTAAACGTCTTAAGAACAAAATATATTATGCCGAAAAGTTATAAAGGGATAATTAGAGAAATCACTCTTGCAATCATGGACTTACCTTTCTTGACAGAAAGTTACTAACCTGTGAGCTCTTACCATCATACTGGAGTGCTCGATTGTATTACAAATCAAGTTTGTATCTGAAGCCAAACAGAAGAGAGTTTAATCGAAACTTGTCCCAACTTTCAGTATTTTACACTTCCTATTGTTGAGTAGTCGACTTATTGATGTCTATTAATTTTATTGCACATAACGTGATTATTATTAACAGTATGTGGTATTATGTATGCAGTCAAGTAGTGCATAATTTAGAAATTAACACAATTGAAAAACAGGCTACACCGCGAAAATAAGCGTAAAACATGTTGGATTAAACCAGCAATGGGTAAACGAAGTTAAATATATCCTATACATCGAGCACTCCAGTATCATTACGTACAGCTCATTGGTCATTGACGAAGTTGTTAAATGAACCTTCATCCTCGTTCTTAATATTAGCTTTTTTGTGGGGGAGGGGGGGCTCCGATAACTTTCAAGTGTAATTAGAATTATCTTCAGAAAGTGTTGTGTTATCAGAAATACAACATACTAGTTAGTTTTCCGTAGCTCAACATAAAAAATGAGATAACGTTTAGTAGGCACCTTTTTTTTTTAATCTTATCGCGAACTCGACCACTTGTTATCGCTTGTTCGACCATAAAATATCATGTAAGTCAACATAAATTTTATTTCCTCTTCAGTGTTGCTCCAAGGTCAAGGCCACGCAATATGCAATTACAATCATAACTTATTTCTTTTCAAATAGCAGTTTATTAATCATATGAGCACTTTTTTCTTTAATTTTTTTAGAGGTTTTCTTAGCCTCTCGTTTGGTAGGCATCTAGCTGAATAACAAAAAAACCGAGGACAAACATCTCTTAATGTGTAATTCACGATAGTTATTAACATGATAATTAGCAATGCAAAGCATATTGAAATTTTAAATGAATTGTTTGTAAACAAGGGAGTAAACACATTTAAAATTAAAATCAGTGCACCAAATAATTAACACAAATTGCAGGACACATTACAATTGTCTGCTTCAATTGATTGGAAAACAAACTACTGAATAGTATTTTCAATTTGATTCCCTTCTGATACACAGCTTGTTTTTTTTTTCTGCGCGTTTGCTTGTCAAGAGAAACGTAAGCACCAGAGTTACGAATAGAATAGAGGTAGCGTAAAGCTGTTTACTGGGCGAGGGGAGTGAAGCCAAGAGACGAGGCATTTTCACCACATTGACTGCCTCCATATTTAGAGGCCCTCCCTCTATACCGAGGATTGCTTTCTCATTCTTTCTTATGGGAAGAAAAAGTTATTAATAAGAGGTGCGCATGTCAAATGAAACCTCCAAAATAACTATTGTTGTTCGAAAAGACAGCTCTTTCGCAGAGAATTGACAAAAATTGTAAAATCCTCGAAAAATGTCCCAGAAGTCACACGACCAAAAAGTGCGTTTCAAAAAGGTCACCGGCTGACCCACAGTACTCGGTAAGGAGGAACTCTAATGGGGCTCACACAATATGGCTGCCGCTGAACCGTTAAAATTGGCATCATGTGACGTCATGAAAGGTCTCTCTATTCTATTCCCAACTCTATGACAAACACCAACACTTTCCCCCGCAAATGTGGCAGGTTATTGGCGAACGTTATGTATTTATTTGGCAGGTGAATTCCAAAGACCAAAAAAAAGGACATTAATATAAACATGAAGATCGAGATCTCTGTTTCTACGATGCAGGAGGTCAAATTTCGAACACACACGACTTCTAATTGCGCGATTTCCCCACTCTCCTATATGCCTTGTATTTTCAAAACATCTCATTTCCGAACACAAGCGTATATGGACTTCCTTGTTAGTTTCCATATGGAAAATTTTACAGTAAGCTACCCAACTCTACTGAGAGACCCGACAATAACTATCGGTCACCTTAGTAAAATAATATGTAGGGTATATTATATTAAGCTACTTTCAACAAAGTAATAATAGACTAACTTATACCTAATAGACAACTTTCAATAAAATTATTTTGGAAAGTGCCAATAGTTTAACATTTATAGAATTAACTATAGGTTGTGACCATCGAGCTCTACGTAAACTATACTGGAGTAACTACTTAGTGTTGAAAAATAGATGCCAGAGCAAATATTTAAATTCGTTTGTCCACTTCCAGTCTAATCCAATGTGGACCAAATTTTCAGTTCTAACTCAGTGTTATACGCTTGATATCGCTGTGGCCCGTTTTTTTGATTCAAGTCTTAATTCCTGAATTATTCATGTAAGAGTATACCGCACTCTGCATACAATAGAAAATATTGCAAATAATATTTAAGTTTTTTGCAAGTCGACATAAATACAAAAACGGGCCACACAGCGATATCAAGCGTTAAAAACTGAGTTCGAATCGAAAATTTGGTCCATATTGGTTTAGACTTTAGACTGGAAGTGGACAAACGAGATTAAGTTTCCTTTCCGCTCCCTAGCTTCACATATTCATGAAATTTTCAATGGCTGCAGTCAGTCCAGTATCGTATTAATGGAGGTCGATGGTTGTGACCGACCGCTCAGACGTGACGTCATTGACTCAACCAATGATATTAGAATTAGATGATAGGCCAATAATAATAATAAAAAAAAATCCGAATGTACCAACATCTGGCTGCCACCTTGGTGCGCATAGTCAGAGTTTAAGAGAGTGATAGTTATACGTAATTTAAATATTGATATGCTAATTTGGTTAAACATATATAATATTAATTATGCAACACGAAAGAATAAAAACCTCTGTTTTACAAACTGGTTACTTTCATTTTAAGTCTTTCCCAGTCGTTTTTACGATGTAGATCACCCCCCGCCATCTTGGTATGACCTTTCCATTGATTTACATGGGAATCGTTTTACTCGTCTCCTGTCTCTCAGAAGTAGAATATTCAAGTTCCGCTTTCATAAAATTTGCCTTGGTGGTTGACTCCTGTAGTTTTGGTTTGTGAAATGTCTTCAAATATATGAGTATAGTGTATTACTATTAAGAGTTTACCATATAAATCGCAATATGTCAACAGGACATTATACTATTCGTGTGTAAAATATTGCATTTCTATAAAACAGTATGAGTCAAAGAAAACATGACGAAACACTACGCGAAAACAGAAGTTAAAAATTACGCTCCTGAGGAACATAAGACCAGTAAAACAATTCCCCTGTAAATCAATGGAAAAGTCATACCAAGATGGCGGTAGTGATCTACAGCATTAAATTCTGGCTGCTCCTTGGTTAAGTCAATGACGTCATGTCTGACAACCTATAGTTAGTTCTATAAACCTTGCCAAACAGTTCAGAATCTATGCTACTACGCTTAAAGAATAAAGAAACGCACCCCAAAATCTTGCTTTGGTATTAACATTATAAATCACTCCTCGAACACAAAAGTATTCAACACCTTCCAACAAAACGCTGTGACACACACATAATAATACAGTCCTAGCATAACACTAATCCAGTGTGCTTACTTAGTAAATTTTTACCAACATAAATAAAATGAATTATCTCATTCGTAAGCCATGTCTTTTTTATTGAACTCGAAAAGAATGTAAACAACATGTTCATGTGTACGTACTCTTTGGCGGTAAAAATTTATGCTATGTTCGCTTATGTCATATGTGATAAATAGCGGGTCCAAGAAAGTGTGAATGCTATTCCTACAGCTTCGCGTACAATAATCGCACTGTATTACTAGCCTACATGGAAATTGGTTGTAGTTTTCCCGGAAAACACTGTCGTTTTTTCTTATCAATACGATAATGGTGTTACGTAACTTCCGTTTTTAGAACTATGCATCAGACACTTTCTTTTTATCAAACGGTTTGTAGTGATGATATCAGTTAATTCCTTATACATAAATAAAATTTCTACAAATTCACACGTAATTATGGTTTTGTATGTTTTTAACAATGTATCACACGTACATTCAAAAGAGAGGGAGGGAGTGAATGATTGACCCACCTGCATGTGTTTTTTAGTGATGCTCTCAACACGGTGCTCTAAGACAATTCTTTACCGCTCGCTTTTCGAGATACTTTTAACTTGTATAGTGGGTATATTCCAGATTAGGGTAAGCACGAACCTTGTACACGAACTTTTGGATTCAATTTAAATTACTTCTTTTTTTTTTCGATTCATTAGGATTGTTAATGATAGATTGTTTTAAAGATTAGTGTGCCGTGCTTACACTAGATTGGATTTAATCCCTTGAAATATTTTGTTCATAGAACGGTGTCTATTCACGCACATTTACACCTTTGAACCCCGCAAGATGCCGAGCAGGTACTTCGTTCAACTGCTGCTTGAGCTGAGCTCTGTTCAATTTTTCTCCAGACTGTTTCGTGAAGTACCTGCTCGGTTCCCCACTAAGGATTCCAAAGCACATGCAAGGAATTAAGCCAAGATTTTCAGTTTATGGGTGCAAAGTAAAAATTGGGAGGGTGTAAGTGGAGTTTCTATGGATTATTGACCGTAAAAAAATTTAAGTCGGGAGTGCGCTCGCGAATGTACATGGTTGACACCTCCCAGAGGGGATATGACGGAATCACTACACATGTATTTCTCAACAATGCAGAATTGGAGATGTCAAGCCAACAACGTTTACTTCTCATACCTTGCCTCTTATTAGTAAAACTGCCCAGTAACAACACATTCCGAGAGCTCTCCCACTACACTTCACGATGTTGTTAAAAATGATAAATTAAATACTTCCGCGTCATCACTAAGCACCTCGTGATCTAGTAGTCGAAATCAATAAACATTAAAATAATAATAATAATAATGTGATCGATTCAGAATTAGTTTTAAACTGGAAATTTGGTATCAGCGAAATTATAACATCAGAAACTACCTCGAACTTCCGTTGGTTTCTGTATTTACTAACCCATTACAAGCCAGAGGCGGATCCAGAATTTTCGTGAGGGGGAAGCGCTGATCTGAGGAATAGACTAGACCATGGACATTTTCTTATTTTTCTGATAAATGATTTTTTAAAAGTAAAATAATGTACAGAGAGTGCGTTTGGCAACGCAGCACAGCACCTGTCGGCCGAGCTCACGCTTGACTCACTTGTCCCCGCCCGCCCGCCAGCCGACCCGTGGCTTTCCCATGACTTAGTGCCTCACGGTTTATTACTGAAATTATTTTATTTCTTTTCACGGATTTTACATATACCAACAAAAACTTGGTTCTTCAATAGGTCCGACATACCCTGGTGATCAAATATGCGCATTAAATCATTTTAAATTATAAAAAAATAACGTGAGACCTAAAAGTCACCGGAGAACCACGGACCGCTTGGTGGGCGGGGATAGGTGAATCAAGCGCGAACTCGAATCGACAAGCGCTGCGTTGCGTTGCGAAACGCATTCCCTGTATACGAAATTGGTCACGAAAAAGAAAGTGACCAAAGAAACAGAAGCTTTCTATGAGGTAAATTGTTAATATAATGCTATAAAAATACAATAATTTTCCTTAACGAGGAGGCATGCAACAACCGCTACTCCCATCCTGAATCCGCCACTGCTACGTTCTTACAACGTTATTGCAGTGTATTCCATACTAGAGGAAAGTAATGGAAGATCAACACGAAATTCTACTAGTCACGCTTCTCAGTAATAGCACTAGTCGAAATTAGACATTGTCAAGAAAACAATTGCAAAAGAACAAACAGATTTGTAACAATTCTGATTAAAACCATCTCTCTCTATATTAAATTCATCGTATTCTCTAGCTGCTACAGAACAGTTATGAAGGACAACACTTCTTGCTCAACGACCATAAAACTACAACATACCTATATATTTGCGCAATTGCAGAAAACCTGTCATTGACATTCCCAAGCAAGCCCACTAATTTAGTGCACAAGGTCACACGGACTTAAAAAATCTACATGAAAAGCCACACAGGCTAGAGTCTGGGAAAAGGAATTTAAATTTTTAAACAACTTTCCCTCAGGTCGACTTTTCCAGCGCTTTTTGGCTGTTCGACCAAGCAAATATTGAGGTGGTACCTTGAACAAAGTCCTGATTCTTATCAGGACATCATATATCAGAATGTCTGTTCTCCTCAGCGTCAAAGGAAGTACACACGATTGTCATTACCCGATACTGATTTTGGAATTTTGCCTTTAGTAAAAGCAACCGATCATATCGGGTCCTGAATCTAATGCCCCGCTCAGTGATTTCGCCATACCCCCTGTGGAGGGTGTAACCCCTCAAATCTTTGAGAGCACTCCCCCTCCAACTTTATAAAAAAAAAATACTGTCAAAAATCTAGAGAAACCGTGCAAAACTCCACTTACACTCTCCACACCGAAAATCCTGGCGGAATCCCTGGCCCCGCTCCTGAATTTAGATTCGTACGTTCCCACATAGCAAAATGACGTCCCAGGGATATCTGACGGATCTCCTGGCAGGATATAGGGACGTCCTGTTTAAGTCCCGTTTACATCCATGGGAAGTATAGTTATAATTAATCCTTCGTATAACCATACGAAGGCATATCCTTCGTATAGTTATAATTAATTAAATAATAATAATAGTAAGGTCGATTTAATTTATAGAAATTCCAGGTAGGTAATCCCGCACGGCTTTCCGGGGGACATCCAGGGGACCTCCATACGGGATGAACTGTTTGTATTGCCCACAGAGTTATCCCACGGACGTCCTTAGGACATCACTATGGGAGCAGGACCATTCTGACGGTAATGGGATCTAAATGGGACGTACTCTGCTATGTGGGTTCTTATGATGTAAGGGAATACACTAGGCGCATTCAACCTTTCTTCTGAACATTACTGTACATAGGTAGAACTCCTCACTTTGCTTTGCTATTAAAATCAATAGCAGGATTTGTGATTATTCAGGAATGCGACCGATGTAGGTTAATTTGAAGCTGAGAAAAATTGGTGACCTAATTTCCA
Organism: Lepisma saccharinum; assembly: GCA_022664845.1. Lineage (NCBI taxonomy): Eukaryota > Metazoa > Arthropoda > Insecta > Zygentoma > Lepismatidae > Lepisma > Lepisma saccharinum. The sequence continues at coordinate 42,793 of JAGDQP010001168.1, read as the reverse complement.
GGCAACATAAACTAGACTCAAAATTACTTCCGCACTTTTAACTTGATACAAGAGATACACGGTAAAATTGCCCGATCCTAATTGATCAACATGAATACAAGTTTATCGAGCCGCCGTAGCTCAGTGGTAGAGGGTTGGCGTAACATTCGGGAGGTCGTGGGTTCTATCCCAGCGGCAGAACATCCTGACTGCGTGCGGTTTTTCTTGTCACACCAGGCATTAGGCAAATGCCGGGATGGCACCTTCAACACAGGCCGTGGTCGACACACCTTCCCGAATCCTTTCCGCTCGCCTATCCGGCCTGAGTCTTGGATGCCAAAAGGACATAAATAAAATTAAAGTCAATTCAATCAATATTAGTAAAAAAAAGAAAAAAAAAAGCCCGTCTTAAGGTACTTGCTTGACATATTTCAAAAGTTCTAAACTGACCGTTCTACTTTGAGAGCCTAAACAATTCTCTGGAGGAAAAATACAAAATCGCAGAAGCACAATAAAACAACAATCTTTCTAACAATGGGCACAGTTTGTCACAACAAAGCTGTGTCATCGTCTTAGAATTTGAGATTGTTTTCAAAGAGTAAAACAACACAAAGCTGACTCCTTAATAAACAAACTCGCTTTTATAATTATTCCTTATTGCTGATGTCATCAAAAATATTTTTTTTGACATTTCGTAACGGCAGGTGTGCTTCTTTTTAAAAGCTCGCTGTCGATCACAGTCACACATTCTGCAGCCAAGTTGTACTGAAGATCAAAACAAAAGTGACCTTTTTTATGTTAGGTACAAAACCGCGAATCAAAAAAGTAAAAAAAAAAAAAAAGTGTAACTTTCTAAAAATTTCTCACTAGTCCGTACCAAACAATCGTCTTGTGCCTCGCATGGCCTCAGCTGAAAAAAAAAAAAAATACTCAGCTGGGCATTATAAAGTGAGGCATTCCACACCTTGTGGATACTTTGAAGGACTGAATCACAAAAGAATCTGATGCAAATTCCTTGTGTGAGGCATACAACATGAAAAATTCACAGAGAAATTGGCCGCCATTCTATAGTAAGGAACCGAACCCCTGTCTCCCGATTACCGCTCGAGTGTTAAGCTCTATTCACTTCCATTTCAAGCACACTGGAGAGATATACACACACTTTGGAAAATACAAGTAAAAACATGTATCACAAACCTTAAAAACAACACTTCACAAAATTCACTGCACTTTTTTTTTTCCAAGCTCACAAATTCACATCAAATCCACATCGATCCACTGAACTATAGCTATATTATTCCAATTGTGCACTTGCGAAAAAAAAATCACACTGCAATTTTGATTTGTTTTTTTTTATAAAAATAACCTACCGTTGATGTATATTCCTTATGCTGTCTGGTGCTTCAGTTTGTTTTAATTAGTCCCCTAGTAATATTTAGAATACTTGTAATGTTAGTTAGGGACTACAAGAATTTTTGCACAATAACTGTCAACTTATTGACCGGCTTTTACACTTCCATCCGGCGAATTGTCCGCCCTTATTTTATTCCACTAGGCGGTATGATGCGATGTCATGCCACGTGAAAGGAGCCAATCATAAGCGCCGTTTCATACGTCTTGCGCTAGCAAGTCGCGCACCAGCAGACGCCGGTCACCGAGGCAACGCGTGATGACGTACAATGCAGAACAGTCTTGTTATTGGGTACGGTTCTGCTGAACAGCGTTGCTAGCCGTGATGAGAAATTCCTAAGTTTTAATTTCGAGGAATATGGTTGCCTTGGTTTCCTTGAAAATTTAAAAGAAAAGTAATTTCAATGAAGTGTGTTTGATTTTTGAGTACATTTCGAAGAAAAATCTACCTATTGAGATCGGTACGATATCTATGTATATTAATTAACACGTTAGCAGCCATAATTTTGAAGATATTTGAACCAAATTTTTATATGTTGTTTCTAGGCTTAATAGCTCGGCTAAGTTCGTTAATGAGCAAAATCAGCCCAAGAGGGTGGTCGGCGGTTGAAATTTTGGAAAAAAATATATATTAGCCCCTATGGAGTTTAGAGGGTAACTTTGTCTGCATAAATTATAGTACTCCCTATGAAGTTTACGGTGACACCAACGATTCAGGGATTGTGGGGGTGGGGGTGGAAATTCGATTTTTTTTTTAACCACGTCTTGTGGGGTATCGTTGGAAAGCTCTTGATGATTAATCTATAAGTCAATAACTAGTTTCTCGATAGCGCTCATGTAAAGCGACATTTGAAATTTTGAAAATAAAAAAAGAACTTCGAGATCTACCTCAGCCTGTAGCCTGCTGAAAGGATTTTTTTTTTTTTTTTTTTTTACTTTGAAATTGTCGCGCCTCACAGAGGAGATTCCTCAGCAAATAGGGAGACTATTCACTCCCGGTTTCCGGGCAGTTTCCCCGGATTAAAGCATTTTATACCCCCGGCTATTTTTCTTCCCGGTTTGAAGAATAAAATAATAACCTTCGATAAATTTTTGTTTGGGAAGAAACATCCGAAAATCCCTTCGATGGGGGAAGGTAGCTTAATTTACGGTTTGTAAGAAGGAAAATATGAAAATTTGAATCTTTCATTTATGGCCTTTAGGCATCTAATGCTAAGGCCGGGATAGGGGAGGGGAAAGGAGTCGGGAAGCATAAGTGCATTTAGGAAAGAGACCCTGGGGGGGGCAATTACTTTAAGTGTGGAAGCTATTCCGGGGTTCCTCTTTGTCACTCCAAAATGACTGTGGGGTAATTCCCTCATAAATCCGCCCATGTCGGGAAGGTGTCGGCCAAAGCCTATGTTGAAGGTGCCATTCCGGAATTTATGTGGCGTAACAAAGGACTAACACTAGGAAAACCTCAGTCAGGATAGTCGGCCGCTGGGATCGAACCCACAACCTCCCGAATGCTACGCCAACGCTCTACCACTGAGCTACGGCGGCTCGGTAAAAGGAACTATCCCGATTCGCCCCGGAAGAACTGGAAAATCTATGATCACCGTATCAGCAAAGCACCTTTCTGAGGACAGGCATGACGAAGGTGATCCTGGCAGCTATTGAAGTTATCATCCTGGCATTCACCTGGTGGGACTGAGACAAATCTTGGAAAAAACTTCAGTCAGAATGTCCAGTTAAAGAGGAACTTGAAACTGCTCGTAATCGACTGGAACCTCAAAAAAGTGCAGAATATGGATCATGAAAACAGTGGCGAATCCAGAGAAATGGCGTGGGCTTCCTCCTCAATGGAAAATATTTTATTCTTGTAGCATTTTTCTACAATTTACCGCACAGAAACCTTTTATTTGTTTGTTTATTAACAAATTGATTTTTTTTTTGTAAGAATAATATTACTATTTTATATTCCATGACAAAAACGTAGCAATTTGAAGGATACTATTATAAATTTATTCATTAACTGGAAAAATATAGAAAATGTCCCTTGTCTAGTCCTCAGATCAGCGCCCCCCCCCCCCCCCCCAAACACGCTGGATCAGCAAATGTCATGAAATTATTAACATCTGCTAATAGCGTCTGTATATGTATAATTGAAAAGTAATAACTATCACCTTGGACTAGATACCAACCCGACATTCGTTTGATGAAACTGAGGAAAACTGACAAATAGTCAGGATGACCGCAAGGGATGAATCTGTCAGCAGGCGATCCTAAGTCAGTGACCTTACCTACTGGACTACGAGACCTGAGAAATTAAAGGTTTAGTGCGGATGTTGAAAAGGATTCAAGTAAGCGATATTTTGCTTTTGCCTTCTGTACAACTTGAGGTAAAATTTTCTGACAAGAAAACTGTTAACGACATTATACCGAAACCTCCCTAGAAATGTTGTTAGGAAAATCTATGTCCTAAAGAGAGGTAATATACAAAAAAATAATTGCCGCCCATATTAACTGCAAGGTACCGAGATACAGGCTGAAATATTGGTACGAAGTGTACAAAAAAAACGGTATTCTTTATCATTCAATCAATAAAAGTCACTTTTCTGCTACACTTTCATCCTGTAATGAAACACTGCCGAGATGTCACCCCCCACACTACAGCACTTCTCGCCGAGGAATGTATTTAGGGGTCTGGACCCCCCCAAATTCAGTTTTGTTTATAAAATCTACATAATTTTGCCTATTTTTTAAAAAAAAAATCGGGAGTCCACAATAAAAATTGTTTTTTCGTAGTACTACCTTCGTCAGATAAGATAAGATAAAATGAATTCCATGAGCGGTAACAGCACTATGGCTTACGCCCGTCCCGATTACTACCTTCGTATTCCGCAAAATTTATTTGATTTATTTTATTTTATTTAATTTTTTAATAAATTGCTCAGAAATAATACATACTAAATGAAAGTATAAAGTTTAACTATATGTATGGTGAAGATTTAAAATGTAAACCCCCAGTATCACACATACGTGTTTTCAACGTTGATTTTAGGTTAATTTCGTTAATTAACCGTTATTGTTGAAAAAAAAATACATTTAGTTTTATACCATATTTCAACATTGCATTGATAAGATGTTAATACAACGTGTATTCAATATGTTATTTTCAACTATGGTATAGATTTGTTCATTGTGTTTCTCACTAAACAAAACAAAAATATATTTAAAAACGAATAGAATGACACAAACTAATTTTTATGTTCTCATATGCACGTTGAAAATAGATTGAATTTTAAACCATGTTTCAACGAAGATAGAATTTCGTTGATATGGCGTTAATGTGACGTGTTTTCAACTTTAGACAAAGTACGTGTTTAAATACAGTAAAAGAGTAGTGGGCTCTCCTATGGATTCGTGGATAAGTGGTTAACGCGTCAAGCTACCTACGAGAAGTGCAGAATGTAACCGGAATGAATATTCTCTTACAATTTTATCCCGATATGCTTAATTTTAAAAAAAAAATGTTACCTATTTTTAAAACTTCTTTGCTTAATTATATATACTTCAATTAAAAAGGCAATATGGAAGATAATATTTCTCTAATCATGTTCATTTATTAATGATTAGCATTTCTCGTAATAATGCAATTATTTTACGCTTTTTCTATGAAGATTACTAAGGATTTTTCGCTTATTTTAGCAATGGTGTTGGTAGATTTCTTTAGAATCTTTTTGCTTTTCTTTGTATTCAAGGACGGGAAAATCCCTATTCTGAGGCTGAGTAAGAAACCTGTCGCGATTTGTAGACGCTAACTTTTGTATCAACACTCGATTTCTAGCACTCTAATATGCTTATTTGGTCATGTATTTAGATGTACGTTATGACGTGTGAGAGCCCTTTGTACTCTATGAATGTTAATAAGGTCGATTTTGTATTATAATTTCTTTATGAATATAAGCATTAAGAGTTATTACGTGACAAAGCCGGATTTTTCGCGCAAAACCTTATGGGTAAACTAGCATTTTATACTACCGATGATTGTGCAGAAGTTCAGACCCAACCTGTCCACTAAGGTAAGAACACTATGTCTGTCGTACCGATATTTTCGCTGGATTTCGGTCTCAGTGATCGATAAACTGTTTCCCTTAAAGTGTTACGTAGCAAAGATTTATTGACGAACTATTACTCCTGAAATATAACGTTTCGGTACTAACGTTTAATCCACGTAATTTCAACGTGTGTATGTTACTGGGGAAGTTGCGTATCCACTATTGTTTTACTGTATGAAATAGCTCTCATATTTTACGGAATAATGTCATAGGGTGTTACCAACTGATAGTACAACTTTGAGGGATGAAAACTCTAAACGAAATGAACTAAAATATATCTCACGTTAGCAGAGCCAGATTAAGGGGGGTCTAGAGGGGTTGTCGAACAGGGCCCTCACTCGTTTAAGGGTCACGCCAATGGTAAATCAGTTAATTCGACTACAGAGGATAGGCAACAGACACCCCTATCAGAGTAGCCCAGAGCGGGAGTCAATAGCCCAGGGCCCCCAAATAGATTAATTTAGCGTTGTATCTTACAAGTTCATACACAAAGAGAAGCAAGTGCGTTTATAAAATTTGTTATTAATTAGGTAGAAAAGAAGATACTGAGTTGATTTTTAGTAGGAAAGCTGATATTTCTGAACAAATAACTCATGAAAAATTCAAATAATTGGGACGCTTGGAAACCACTTCATTCATCGAGTATCGACGAAAATAACGTAGAACTTCCGTACGTGCTAACTTTCCTTCGTAACATGAATGTACCGTCAGTCAATGAACGTCATATCTTTATTCCTTTTCAAAATTATTACATGTTATACTAATCTGCTTTTTTCCATGACTGTCTTCCCTAGCGCAGTGCCGGATTTAGACATTTTCTTCTGGTGGCAAACTGGCAAAGTTTTTTGCCGCCCTTTCCCTCGTTTTTTAGCCAAACAACACGAACGGCCGACGCGACCGCCACAATATTGTCTCGCATCACGTAGTGTGCTTTGTTATCTTCTCTGGAGCCTGTCGTGGCATCGCTATTACTAACTCCAGTAAGGCAGTAGACCTGTCTATCTGACTTGAATCACGGTTTTGAATTTTGAAGATGAAGGTATGTTGTATGGAATAACATAAAAAATGTCTTAGCGCCAGCGTCGTAACTCAGAAATTTTCCTTGGGGGGCAAGCATTAATATTTAGTTCCCCTAGGAAAAAGATTTTTCTCTAATTCTAATTTTTGGCCCCTTAATTGATTTTCAGTTCTATTCGAAATGGTATGATGGGCCCGTTTATCATACTCATCCTTGACAAGTTAATTCAGGGGACAATATTGACAAATCTCAAAGCCTTAAGAAATATATATTATTTCTAGGGGCCCTAATAGTACACATTTTACTGAAATGGGCCCAGGTCTCATTTTTTGTTTTATTTACCTTTTGTGTTTTGTTTTGTTTATGTAATATGGTGAATCTGTTTGATGCTGTATTTATAATTTCATGTTCGTATCGTATATGGAGTAAGAAAATTTTGTCTTAAAGTGGGCCCCGCTCGAACAGTGGGAGCTTCCATGGGGGGCAGTTGCCCCCCACAAGTTACGGCCCTGCTTCGCGCACGGGTATTGAAATTTTGAACATTTTTAGGTCAATTTCTATTTAATAGGCAATTTTACTTCCTTCATTTTAGGAGCTTCTATTCTTTATTTTTAGCTGTTTGCCTCCCCTAAACGTGCCACCCGGAGCGCTTGCCTATTTTGCCCCCCCCCCCCCCCCAGATCCGGCACTGCCATAGCGAACCGTAAGATTCTTTACATATTTGTACGATTTTGTTTTGACTGTTTAAGGTATTTGAAAACGAAAACTAACAAGCAAACATACTGATGGGGCAGGAAAAAAAGTTATAAATTTTTCCCGGCATCATTATTAGGATGTCAAAATATGTACGCATGTAAATTTTGGCAACCCAAGCGTAATTGGTTTGGGTGGAGAGTGAGATATAAAAGTGTTGAAATAATACTTTTAAATTGCTGAAAGAAATGAAAAGCAAATACATAGTAATGGGTACTAGGTGGAAGACCTTGTGGAGGGTATATTCTTCATGGTCACCATCTTGAAACTCACCTTATTGAATCTCGATTATTTTTTTTAAAAAAATGGGAAGGAGGCCGTGTAATATGTCATTCTAGGCTAGAATTTTATGGAAAATACGTTAATGAAGTCAGTTTTGCCGTAAATATAATATTGTGAGAGATAATGTGACGCTAGCATGCAATAGCCTGGAATCACTCATTTCTTCTTGAAATAACGACGAAAATGGAACTTAAATGCGTGTCCTGTCGATATGGGTTTGTAAGCATTTAGGTTTCATTTCAATGCGAAATAGGTGTTTCCTGGTTATTATATCATTACCCCATGGCAGCGTCACATATCTCAGAATATTACATTTACAGCAAAACTGACTTCAGAAACATATTTTCCGTAAAATTCTAGCCCAGAATGACATACTACACGACTCCCTTCCCATTTAAGAAAATCAATCGAGATTCAATATGGTGGATTTCAAAATGGCGGCCATGAAGAATATACCCTCCACAAGGTAGCTCCTTCCACCCAGTACCAATTACTATGTATTTGCTTTCCATTTCTTTTCAAATTGCGCTCGGGTTGCCAAAATTTGCATGCACACATATTTTGACATCCTATTCATGACGCAGGAAAGAAAAAAACTTTTATTCTGCCCATCAGTATGCTTGTACTACGAGTGATTTAAATTTAAAAAAGAAAAATCAACATTTCTTTTCAGCTTTCGTTGGAAGCTGATGAATAAAACATAAATGATTCACAGCATAGTTATATTTCAAAAATTTCAGTTGGCAACGCTGACGATTTTAACATGCACTTGTCATGCATAAGCGTGCGGTTTCAATCGGCTCGAATTGCCTACAGAATGGTTCGCAGCTGATGCTATTGTGAAGTTCTAAGTCCATTCCAATTGCTTCGTTTTAGCAGACATACAGCACCATTATATTCCATGTGCACACATAACATCACATACACACGTAATAAACACACATGACACACACATAGAACATGGCTAAGGAGACTTGATGGATGATGGAACTAGACGGATGTTCATATTAAATTAAAAACGGGAATTAACGAGTTATTGACCCGAAAATGAATTATGTCATTGTGAACGAAAGGGCACAGACATTTTTTTTGTTGAAAGGGGGTGGGGGTAATGGTTAGTTGGATATCTAGTCTACTGCAAAAATAGTTGGTTATCTGCTGCAAAACGTTGTGACGTGTTATACAGAACTTTGTACTACGTCACGGGTACTCACCAGACAATCTTATTAGCATCTTGCGACATCCCAACTTTATACTGGAATGAAGTTCAGAGCCTGGCGAGAGTTTCTAGGCGATGTTCTAGTCAGGAAGAGGGGTGGGGGCATTGAACGGGTGAGCCGGAACCCTAACTCTATTGCTTAACGATACTCGCAAGTTCATCGCCGCAGTAACAAACGTTCGCCATTAGATTCTATCCTGCAGGGCAAGATCAAGCGTTTTCACCATGAACCTCTCAAAAGAGATGGGCACTTAGATCCGGATCCACTTGCCCGGATTCGGTTCCGGCGTATGTTCACATAGATTGACTTGTAAGTTCTGAAAATGGTATAAAATATGTATTGTGCAACACTGTAATCGGGTGCTAGCCCTGCTGTGTTGTTGGTACTAAATAAACAAATACATAAATTTAAATAAATTTTACTTTTTGTTTAATATCTTGACACTCAGCGGATTACAAATATCGTCACCTTAAATGTCCACTTTGGCTACTTTTGAGAAAGCAGTTTTAAAGTTTGAAGTTCCATTTAAAGTATGTATAAATTCAATATATTTCTAACATTTTTAGTTCTTTGGAGATCGTTTTGAGATATTTTGAGGGATGCCCCTTAGTACAAAGTCTTTGAATGCAATGCCAACTCCATTTTGCCAAAAAGTGGACATAGTACCTTCTAGTTCCAAGGTGACGATATGTTGCCACCCTACCACTATTTCTTCGCAAGGACATATCATTGTGGTGTGTGGGGACAAGAATTTGAAAAATCACCTCCTACCCAAATAGAAAGGATTTGGTTCAAGGAGTATTCCAGGATCTTGAAAATTCCGACAAATGTTGTGGCTACCACGGTCGCCTGATATGAACTCAATTGTTCTTACGGGAATGAGGTGCCCATCTTCTCAATGGCATGTTGATTTACTGCATCCCCAGGCTCCTACGCGATACTAGATGCTGACGCTGTGACTTTTGGCATTTGAGTTTATATAATTTGGGGGCGCGGTGGCTCAATGGTTAGAGTGTTCACCTCTGGCGCTTCGGGTCGTCAGTTCAAACCCTGCTCGTGCTATGTGGGCTTTCTAATGGACAAACATCGTGTGCGTGGGTTTTCTCGGAGTTCCCCCGTTTTCTCCCACTTCCTTCATTCCACCAATCATCCCATACGGTCTGAGCCAAAGTTGTCTAAATGTAGGGTTCGAAATTAGCGGTGGTTCACTAGCCGATTCCATCTGCTTATTAGACCTATCGCACACTAGCATTTTTTTTCGGATTTTAGTTGCGAAAATGAAACACTTGCTTCTATATGACCTCTTCTATTTTTAGACTAATAAAGCACGTAAATTACACTTTCACATGAAACAGTTATCTTAAAAAGCCATTAAATGTACACCATAATGTCCACACCATCTACAAATTATCAGAATTACCAGCTGCTAGGAAAGCATTCTTACCTCAGGAAAATAATATTGCTGCTGCTTGAAGCTAAGCTGAAATGAAGAACCACAGTGTTGAACGCAGTCTGGCAACGTTTTCTTATAACACCTTCATTCTGTGTCAAAGAAAGGTAGATAGGGACAGTAGAACGTGGTGAAAAATTTAAACACTCACTTGGAGTAGGTATTTGTTAATATCTGTAAAAATGTTTCTTTCTTAACTCACAAAATACTCGCGAAACTTAGACATTTTTGCTTCCATTCATTAATTCTGAGTTCTATTCAAGAAATTACACCATTTTTATCAATTCGTCTTCAAAAATCTATCATCGGACTCGTGTAGCACGGAGAATGTTATAATGTCGTACGTTCAATCCTTTATAGATGGCAGCAAATTTGAGAACATTATATAGTTTACCTTCTAGCAGGAAAATACGAAATACATGGTCATTGTGTGCGTTAGGCGGTATTTATGCAAGGTCTATATCTAAAGTTTTAAAATGTCATTCGAAACAATCATTTTAATTTTTAGCTACTGAAAAACTTTACCCTTGTACTGAAGAAATTTTACCTTGTACTCACCATTTTTTATATTTTTTAACCTTGTATTCAATATTGTTTACCGTTTTCACTTACGAAATATAGAGACATTTATTCGAGAATTTATATTGTCCGTAATAATGGACTTAAAATCTAGCACCTACCACTGGAAATCGCTGAGCAATCAACAATTTAACTGCACTGTCGCATTTACCTGTTGTTACCTTATATATTTTACCACAAATGAATTAAAGAACGCAGAGTAGAGAAAATGATGTCAGGTTAATCACTAAAGAAATTATTATACAGGAAATGGTTCTATAAACGACCAATGTTTAAGCAAGTTTTATGACTACAGTCATACAAACAGGATCTAAAATTGTCAGATAAGGACTGTATTCAGAGACAAATATTATAAACCTTCGCACTTGCCGTATACATTTTACAGTAAACATTGAGCTCAGGGTGCACAGTTTAGCGTTTCGTTAATTATAGCTGTGTACACGTTCAAAGAAGTGAAGTAGAATTACTGTTACTCGCAATCTGGATATTTTCCTATTTCTTAAGCTATTATTTACTGATCTTACTTTTTTACTACGTCTGTCAGCGTTATGGTAGTCGAACAGGCCACATTAATATATGAACGTTGCGAACTAGCGTAGAAAATCTACCCATCTATATTATATATTCAAAAAGAAAGGTCAAATGATATTGAGAAAAGGTTTTTAAAAGTTGTTACAATACAAACCAGTATTTCTCTGAAATTTAAAATAAGGGAAGTAGTTGTATCTTGTATGTTTATATTTACATGCTACCACCAGGTGTTTGAAAGTCATGTTCTGTGAACTTTTCACCAAGAATAATTTTAGTTGGTATTACAATATCATAAACGTGCTCTCGATGGAACGTTAACGAAAGGAAACAATGATAAATAAAAGTTAAAGATGAGGATATGAAAATTCTAACCTCGTTTCTGTTGAAGTGATCTGATGAAGTGAAAATCATGATGAAGGAATTTTTGCCCGTTTTGAGGAGACGATTAGGGCTGATTTTCATGAAAGCTTGCGTTGCTTGTGATTAGGGTGAGTAGTCAATTGAAACACGTGTTTTAAGGCCCCCCTATTACGTGTTCTACGTGTAACACGTATTTCAATTGGCTATTCACCCAAATCGCAAGCCAAGCAAACAACGCAAGCTTCCATGAAAATCAGCCCTTAAAGTGAAACGGTTAATGATGGAGTAAGGCTATGTCATATAGCCTATTTTCAATATCGAATATCGCTATTGCAAATGTGACGAAATGTTCGATATATCGATTCATCATTAGAAGATACACAAAACATTGTTGAAATCCAAAATTAGCAACACTGGAGTCCGTGTAGGGGGCATGAATTTGCCCAGTAAACATCGAAGCTGCCTGTAAGGGTGAAATTAATATAAAGTTGGAGTTGCCCCTTTTTGGAGCGGAGTCTTCACTTTAACCCAATTGCAAAATATGCTTATCCAACAAATCCAATCAGCTCTCTTGCCACTCAGTTCAAAATTAGCTATGTTCTTAATTTTTGTATTTAAAGATAGATGTTTTACTTCCACCATATATATGTAAATAGGCAACGGATCTACTTTTAGAGACTCGAAATTGACGCCAGCACATTCGCTTACACCTAGAGTACCTGACAGTTGTAGTCGATTAAAATAATCTATTGAAATCTTCTTCGCTTTTTTCCTAAGTACCACGTTGAAACGCTCAAGCACAGACAAACAAATAAAACACAGAAGTTCATCCGAATCATCCAGGCAAGATTAATCGAAAACTGGCGTCAAGTTGACCCAGCTTAATTGTATTGGACCAATCAATCCGTTACCTATTTACATCAATGACTTCTTCCTCACTTCCCTTACACAAACCATGAAACGGAACTGGATATTCAGCGATTGGATCGATATTCACTGAGAGCAACGTCACACCACAAGATAGACAGAGTCTGCCAGCTTCATGAGATCTTAATGACAGACAAATAACTTCGTTTTGAAGAATTAAAAAGAAAAGAGCTGGACAGATAATATTTCTGTGTGCTGTAAGTGAACTCGGGCTTAATTATCCGTTACCGTAACGTTTTCTTACTTTATTTTGCTGTGGATGTAATTCCGAAGAATTAGGTTACTGAGTATGTCTTCTGGTCATTAGAATAAAGTATGATGAGCTTTTATATCAAATGTGGTTGATGGAGGAGAAGGTCCAAATACGGGCTACCACTTTTATTTTTCGAATATCTCCAGAATGTTCCAAGGAATGTACTAAACAACAACTGCATATATATCTAAGATGTGTAGATACTTTATAATGTAGTTGCAAATTTAGCTTAGAAACCCATGACTATGATATTAAACACATATTTTACAGATATGTCATAATCTTTACCTTTGAAACACTGGTCTAAATATGGGTTTAAAATAATGTTCAAGAGTGATATAGTGATGATAAATGTATATTTACAAAAGTCAGAGATAGTCCTCCTTTTCTGCACCAGCGCATTCTTTATGTGATCACCTCGAACACATGATACACATAACCCATAGGTCGCCCTGTGTTGTATCCTGTCGCATAATATACAATTCGTATCTTCAGTATTTGCCTTTGCATGTCCAGCTGGCGTATCAAAGTAACTATCTTCATCATCACAAGAATCTAGATCAGAAAACATCATCCTGGATTCTTCCGAATCTGATTCTTGTCTTCTTGTGAGTTCTAAAGTTGCTTGTTTTCTTTTCCGTTCAGGTATATTCCTTTTTATTATTATTATTGTTCAGCTCTTCGCTCAACTTAACTAAAAGGTAATATCTTTCTTGCATTTACTAGATTCCTGCTTTTCCAAGGAAGCCTGAATTGTGTCTTAGTATGGGTTATCCGTTATAACAGTAGCACTTCCTCGTTTTCTAAGTCGATTGCTGCCTTCTTTCTTTAGGACAGGAACTGCTGAAATATGAAAAGGACTTACTAGATTGGCGTGACGCAACAGAAGTCAACACGCAATATTATTATTCTTTGTTTTATACTGGCTTCGAGTGCTGTCTATGAGGAATACAACTTAGCTTATAAAACATTTCATATTTGGTTTTATTGTGTTTATAAAGATGAAATGGAAATGCCTGACAAAAGCTGCCCACTGTTGAAAACAGGCTCAATATACAAATAAATCAATCACATCCAACTTTTTGTCGCTAACTGAATCCCGCCACCACCTTCGTCTTTGGAGAACTGTTTTACCCTTTTGTCACCAGTCAGCAGTACTACACAAGTCCAAAACATCTACTAACCCGTATTTGGACCATAGCCCATATTTAGACCTTCTCTTCTACTTATTTACATTGACGGATCCAAATTGGCACCCCCTTCTCAAGGAAAAATATTTTATTTTTTAATACATTATTTCAACAGAGAGAAAGCTTGAAATTGTTTGCAAACAAGTATAATTTATCTAGAAATATCAAAATTGTGAAGATATTGGTTTCATATTTCATGATAAAATTGAGCAGAATGAGAGAGGGACATTTATAAAAAGATTATATTTACTTGGAAAATATTGTAAAGCTCTATTCCTCAGAATGGCCTATATTTCTCAGACCTACGCCCCTCTCACGACAATCCTCGATCCGTCCCTGCTTCTGTAGTGTTCAAAAAGTGTTGGTTCTAAATTGAAGAGTGGATTCCCTAAACCGAAACAAGAAAACATTCTAAAGAAATGTTAAAATATGCTTATTTGAGAGCTAAAAGCACCTTAAAGTGACGAAGCACTATTACAAATGACATAATATGTCGACAATGACGTAAGACGTGTGCGATCAGTAAATCATGATCACAGTTAGTGACTAATACTTGTATTTGAGGAAAGTTTATGATTGAAGAATGGGGCTTAATGGGGACCTCTATAGTTCTTTACTGCGCTATTGTGAGGAACCCTCTTTATGCATCACCTCTAACATAAACTTTGCTCAGGTACAATCTTCGATATGGCATCGATATTGATATGCCAAGCCAAAACATCTTATATCATCATCAGGATATTATGTGATTTCTGAAGATACCTCCCCCGTATTTCAGTGGCTATAACTTTTGCGCTTGTGTCATATTTCCTGCTTGGTCTGAGAAATTCAATTTATGTCTATCAACTTTTTCTAAACGCGCTGTATAGATACTATTTTCGCTTGCTTTTGTTTCCCCAAAACAAACGTAATAACGAAAATAAACAATTCATCATTTCCATTTCGCCTAAATTGTTGGGTGACTATCCTCATTTGCCACTTCGTGATGTTTACAACTGATAAGTTGTTAGGCGAAATTCTCAGAAGAATATACGAGAGGATATTCTACTAATGAAAACTGCTAAACTACCTAGTTTTCAGACATTATGGAATAGTTTATTGTTTAATATTTTCTTTTCTGAGAAAAAGTGTATTAATCGACAACGATGACAATGAATCATGTAACAACGTTAAATTCTTGAAGCCCTGTCTTTTATCTGTACCAGCGAAAGTGTATCACGTAAGCTGATCATGCATTTACATACAATGTTCATGAAAGTGAAGGCTGAATTTTTATCAGATCAGAGATGATTCACATATAAATATTTATTGTTAAGTGTTTCACGAAAGTGTTTCCTTGTAAAGAATACCGAACTAATCAAGAGATACAAAAAGAATTTAGATATTATTCCTATCCTGGGAATCTATCAGACGATTTTAACCATATACAACCTACACAACATTTTTTTTTTTTCAGTTTATGTTAACGAGTTATTTGTTTATCTCAGAAATCTTTACGATGATGGAGAATTTTGAAATTCTAGGATTAACTTGGTTCAACATACAGATAGCATGTTGTTATCAATATGTGAGAAATTTTCGGGACGATTTTTCATCTATTAAGAAGATCATGCGCTTAACGCCCCTCGGATCCGCTTAAAGGATACCACATTTGAATCGCTTATTGTTGAGAGTAAAAGGGCACTATGTCCAGGACATGAGGCTTTTCTGCACTCAACAGTTGGCACTTCTGGATTATATTATTCATAATTTGGTATCCTGCTGGCGCCACAGTAGACAATTTATGTTGCTGGACAGTACATCTGTACGGATTATGTTGTTTTTTTTTGTTTTGTTTTTTACAATAATAGTTCATTAGCATTTTTTGTATGTTTCTCATTAATACGTACTTCTCAGCACTTCTATACATTTAAGAATACTTCATGATTACATGTCTTTCTTTCTCAACAAGACACTGATTGTAACTGTGCACTTTGGTTCACATTACAAAGTATAAACAAATACAAACTAGATACTTTTTCCCACTAGCTCTCTGTTGATTGCAGAAAGGCCCCAAGTCCAAGCAGAATAAATAATAATTTCCCAGTTGTTAATAACCTTACATTGTTGATTCTGTACCTCTTATTAGCTACTAGTGAAATCTTTCGAATGGCAGTAGTCGGCCAACAATATATGACTGATGCAATAGTGTATACAATTTTTCTCGTTTTTCTCAAAACTAGGTAAAATGGACATAGGCCCTTTTTGCAATCATCGATTCATTCATAAATATTTAAGTAATTCACTGTTTCTGTATATGAATTCTATTACTTCTGTAATAAATACACAACGTTTCGCTTTGTGAACAACAAAAGTCATCAAGTTATTTGTTTACACAGAACGATATTCCATGTTCGGGCGCCATATTTTGATTTATGGGAATTGGTAGCCTTACGTTAACTCAGTAACAAACTTTGTCGTCGTACAGTCTGGCAAATTTAGTTGATCTGTTTGCTTCAATTTCAATTTTTCTTTTTCCGTTAATATTGACAGAATTGTATTTGAAGTTTGCTTGTATTAAAATTTGAATTTTTATATCCTGTTACAACGAAGTTGATTTTTTTTAAAGAAACAACTCTAATCGTTGCAATACTTGATAATTTCGATGTATATTAGGGAAGGATAGATAGATAGGTGTAAATACTGGAAAGGTTTTGTGCTCTACAATACTATGAACGTAGTTACATTAATAAATATCACTTTCCAAGGAAGTTCGCCGAACAACTATAGTCAGAGTTGAAATCCTTTCGGTGACCAGGTCCGAAACTTAACCCAAATTGCCCGATTGACCCGGTCTTTACGTGAATGACCAGACATACTTCGTCATTTCGTCTTGACCGAAATGACCAGACTTATTCTGTGACCCGGACCCTGAATAAAAAAACTACTGTTCAAACGCAACAGTGTATTATAAGAAGATAATTCAATATTTTGCTTTGCCCTCTGGGGCATTGGATTAAAATCGGGTCACCGGGTCAGGCCTTCCCGAAGCATAGACCCGGTGACCTCGTCCAAAACTTGACCTGATGACCCATTACAGCTCTGGACGTAGCCTAATTGGTAGAGTTCCTAGATTCAATGTCAGCGGCCGACCATACTGAAGGAGTCCCCAGAATCATTTTTTTTAATTTATGGTCTTTAGACATCTAAGGCGCAGGCCGATATAGGGAAGGGGAAAGGATTCGGGAAGGTGTCCTGGCATTTGCCTTGCGTGACAGAGTCAAAGCCCAGGCAAAATCTCAGTCAGGGTGGTCGGCAACTGGGCATGGTAGCATCAAACGGAAAAAGTGGACAAACGAGGACTTCACTGAAAAAAAAACCGGACTAAAGAACTGTTCTTAAAAAGAGGACATGTCCGGGAAAAAGAGAACGTCTCGCAACCCTAACTTTAGATAATCTTCCCCCGGATCTTTCACTAACAAGTGACAATATGTGGGGTTATCTTACAATAGAATAGTTCTAAACTATGGTCGATCTCTACAATTTCCCGAGAGAAGGAAGAATTACTGAGAATACAGTATTTTAAGTAATTTCATATCCCAGTCGAGGAATACGCATCGGTAAATAGGTAAATACTACAACTGATGATTTTTAGAGAGAGAGGTGAAAAATATCTGAAGCATCTGCCCCTACAAACCGAACACCAGTTCTAACATTTGTTAAACTTACGTAGTTGTAAAACTTGGGTAAACTTTATTTTATATGGGCCAGTCTAATAATTGTTGACTTCGGCCCGTCACGATTATCCGTCACATTCTACTTAAAAGATACCCATGTCCCTGCCGGGACTCGAACCCGAGACCTTCGAGTCGTTGGCCTAACGCCTTAGACCGCACGGCTATCCGGTCGGCTTACATAGTCGTGTAGTCGTTTTTAATTTGGTTTAGTACTAGGTTGTGATAGATCAGGTCTGTCAATTACTGTACCCGGGGGGGGGGGGATATATAAAGTGTATCTCTGAATTCGATGCAGGTGTTCCCTTTTTTATCCCCACATAAGTTTTGAGCAGTCGCGCCGATTTTGATAGTACCTTAATCGTTTTTTAAGATGCTTTCCCATAGTAGCTCTGTTGTCTTATATTTAAGATAGGTATGGAAAAATGTAGATAAACAAAGAAAATGATCTGTCGAGTCAGCAATTACTATGACTCCTAACTCGGTATGCGACGTGAACGGCATTTAAGTGTTTTGTGTTGCATACAAGAAAGGGATTAATTAGATAAAGATTCACATGGTGTTCAAGAGATGGCGCTCACTCTGCAATTTCGTTTGTAGCACTTCTTCTCCTAAACGACTAATCCGGGATTGACGAACTTTTGCACAGTCTTCATTGAGTAGGTTTTTAGCAAATAAAATTGAAAATCGGACACGACACAGAGGAATTGTCCCCGAGAAACGATAAAAAAAACTTACCTCCATGAACCATATCACAACATAATTAAACGCGTATGTGGTTGATAGATGGCAGACAAAACAACATTCACAAAATGATTCACAACCCTACGCAGAGGTAAATGAAACAATAGAAGGGCATATTATTAGAATATATCGATATTTGGTACCGAAAGTTTCAAGTTGAATTATTATTTGGATCTTAACGTCAGATTTGATTAGGATGTAATGTCACATATTTGCATTAGCTCTATTTCCGGTTAAGACAAACTCGATGGTCGTGTCTCGGAAGAAATAGAGAGCGTCGCACAAACTTTTGACACAAGTTTTTGTTATCATGACCCAAAATTCAAGACCCCTTTTATTTGAATTTTGAATTTAAGTTTTAATGCATTTAGGTAACTTTTGACTAGGACCGGATGGATAATGATGGGATGATTGGTGAAATGAAGAAAATGGGAGGGAACAGGAGAACCACGAAAAAAAAAACACGTACACCGTGTTTGTCCACCACAAAGCCCACATGGCATGAGCAGGGATCGAACCGACGATCCCAAGCACCAGAGGTGAGCCTTCTACCATTGAGCCACCGCGGCCACGAAAAGTCCCTTTATATACAGTCCATAAGTTTCTTTTACTGTTATATTAGTTCTTTTCTGCTATTTAGTACATTTCTGAGGACGGTTTAATATTCCTTTAATGAACACCTTATTCCAAAACTTCCATTGAGCAAGTCATGTATGTTTCATTGTTTCCCTTTTAAGGTCTGGAATTTGATTCTTAAGAAAACTGGTTAGAGGCTCCCGGATTCAGATAATAGATTGCTATTTTTTTAAAAATACTTTGCTTATCGATCCCTCCTAATGATTCCATTTTCATATTCTCCCCGTTTTATCTTTCCTACAGGGCAATACTTAAGCTTCCCTCATTTAGAATTTAACCCCACGCCACTGATCCGCATACGAAGCTGCTGGGAAGAGGAAGTCTAATCGATACCACATTAAGTTCCGTCTACTTGTGTATGTCAAGGTCATTTGTAGAACATATTATCCCCTTTCAGCCTGCCTAGTGTTTGAAGAGTAATTCGATAATCTTTTTTATAATACGAGACAAATCGATTAAGGAGGTCAAACAGACCTTGACTGTCATATCATAATGATTTTATCGATCAATCTTACCTTGCCATGTATATTCGCGTAGTGCAGTGTGTGTGAATTAACGGGGTGAAGAAGGGGAAATACCCCCTGTGAGTGAGTCTGCATATGGACATCTATAATGAATATTATTAGATTCATCAAGTAATTATCTTATCAAAAGCATTTATTTCATCCCCCACTGTAAAAAAAAAAAATCATTATTTCGCACACTGACATATTAGGTAATGAAAAATCAAAGTTTATAATTTGCATTAGCGTTAGACGTAGATGGAATCCAAAATACACAGAATAAAAGAATCTACTCAAATATTGTAAAAAAAAGTGCAATATTAAAAAAACAAAACAAAAAAAACCTGATGTTTGAAAAATCGTCCAGAAGCGATAAGTAACACATGCTTTGAACCTAAATTCAGTTGTTATCAATCTTGAGCAAAGGGAACCTTAGTTCTTCGAGTGTCGCTGATAAATGAGTCTGTTAGCGGCACTCCAATGTATACAGCTAGTTTCAGATCTAGCGAACTAGAAGCCCGATTTTGATGCTTGAACTTGCATTTGAAAGCTCTTTGCCATACTAAGACACAGAAAAAAAAAATGGGTGGGTAGGACCTTCCTGGGGCCCCCTAGGGCGGTGCGGAAAAAAGTCAAAATTTCATATTTCTGATTATAGCACTGACCCCAGACCATATAGGGGGCCAAAGCTTGCGGAATCTTAATCTACGCTTCAACACCTTTCAAACGGTGTATCACACGTTAAAATCGGTGAAGTGTTTCAAAAGTTATGATTTTTTTTTTAGCCGAATCACAGAATTTTCACAAATGATAGAAAAGTTTGTCTGTCATCCGGTCTGTCTTTTTGTTTTAGCCCCAAATGGTTGATACCAGGGGGGATTGGGGGTCAACTCCTATTTTTTTTTTTGGTAGGAGTTACCGTGTTCGAGATACGAAACCTACCATGGTCCAAAATCGATATTTTGTATGAAGACTATGGACTTTTTTAATAGGCAACTTTACAAAATAAGTAATATCAGTATAAAAACCCTTTCGGGGTAAAGAGAAGAGTGACGCAAGAATATTCTACTCACAAAAGAAGTGATACCGGTATCCATTTTGGGAGTGATTTTTTTTGTGTCACTATGGCGGAAGGGAGGATACTAAATCTTTTAATTTTATTACAAAGGAAACACTTCCGCCATAGTGACACAAAGAAAATCACTCGCAAAATGGATGCCAGTATCACTTCTTTTGTGAGTATAATTCTTGCGTCACTCTTCTCTTTACCCAGAAGGGGTTTTTATACTGATATTATATATACAAAAATAAAAGTGACTGTGTTTGCGTGATCATCACGCCAAAACGGCTTGACCGATTGAAATGATTTTTCGCACATGATCAGATATTGGACCCGTAAGGCAAGTTATCATATTAACCGCCATCTTGGATTCAAAATGGCCGCCCCAAAACCATTTTACACACCGTTTGAGCTAGAGATTCGAAATTTGGCATAAAGGCGTATTATCAAGAGTGGTTTAAGAAAAAAATATTACATTTAGAAAAAAATCCTTGTCTTGAATTCAAAATGGCCGCCCAAAAACCATTTTCCACACCGTTCGACCTCGAGAAATGAATTTTGGTATGAACGTGTACCATCACGAGTAGGTTACAATAAATGAGGCAAAAGTCCCCTAAGAGGGCGCAGCCCCCTGTGGTGTATGGGGGAAGATCTGCACCATGGGGGCGCAGCCCTGGGGTGTATGGGGGAAGCGAGTATTGGTTACAATACAGTCCTTATGATTGTTGCCAACATATTTTATTCACCCCGCACCAATGGGCGGGCAAATCATGTAGTAACAGATAAAAACAGGGATTTATCATGACTTCTGAACTAGGAGGGTATAAATGGAATTCGGAAGAAGATGCTGTAAGGAGCGTTTTTACCCAACTCTTAAAATATGTTTTTCTCTTCTTGGTCCCTTGATAGCGAAGGTAAGATGGACCTTATAATCCCGCTCGGTCTGTCCGTCCGTCAGTATCCAGAAGTTAAATCTCAGGAACCACAAGATGTAGAGAGGTGTTTGAGCTGTTGTTCGAGAGATGTTGGCTAGACTAGCTCAGAACCGCTGGTACCATCTCGATTGGTGCGGTGACTCAGTATTGCCAGACAATTTGTAAAAAAAAAATCAATTGCTCAAATTATTTCCACTCCGTTATACCTACCTGCACCAAACTTGGCATAAACATTATTGGATTCAATATAAAAATTCTGTGGGTGTCCCTAAGAACCCCGTCTTCGATGCCAAAAAATATATTTTAAGAGTCACAAGGTGTAGAGACGTGGTTGTGGTGTCGTTGGAAGGGTGCCGCTGGAGCCATCATGATCTGGCGACGCAGTTGCCAGTGTTGCCAACTATTTCAAACATTCATTTTTTCAATTGGCTTCCATATTGTTAGATTTAATCACACCAAACATTGATCTAAACATTATTCGATACAATATAAAAGTACTGTGGGGTTTTCCGTCTCTAAGCACTCCAGTTGTTAGTGTTGCTACCCTAATTAATTAAAAAAATAATTCTTCCCACATACCAATTGTAACATGACTTAAAAATGAATCAAGCTTCCTTTAGCAAGAGGGACAACTTTTAGCAAGATTAGCAAATCAAGTCTAGTTTACAAGAATCAATGTTGAAAATGCCTTGACAGGACAAGAAAAACTTAATATCCTTCTTTAAAAAAAATGTTGGCCTGATTGGGAATCGAACCGCGGACCTCTGGCGTTCCTATCCGATACTGTCGTCACTACACCACAGAACCATAAGAAACGCATTTAGTAAACGGGTGGGAGTTGTCTGAGATTAGCTTACGATGGAACAGCCCTGACACGTGATGATACTTCATCGCAATGAGACGAGAGCATAAGTGCAAAGAAACAAAATTCCAATAAATTATAAAGTTTGACAAGTTTCTTCGCATAACTGATTCGTCGAACGAGTTTGAATTAGGTTAGCCAGCAAACAAGCCACTGATATTGTTCCAACAAATTTGTTTCATGTTTGTTTATTAAATTCAATACAATATGAAGTGTGACAAGCTCAAAGCATGGAACTGACAATGTTGTTGCAAGCTGGCATGCTATCTGGGCTTCTCCACCTGAGATGCTATCAACGGACATCGCTAGTACAATCAAGCGCTAACTTGTTTTAATTCAAGTTTGTTTGTCTGTCCATCAATGGCGGCGCCAGGGTAAAAAATCCGGGTACGCACAATATTTCATTTGAAAAAAAGCGCGAGGCTGAACTAAGTTGAAGACGTATGTATAAAATAAAGAATACTGATAAAACTCGGTAGCATACAAAGGGAGTTAAGTAGATTTTGGGGGGCTTCAACCCCCTCTATCGTCGTCTCTGCTGTCACTCCACCTGCAACGCCGGCTAGCGTCTCAACCAAAGAAAATGCAACCATTAGTTATGATATTTTTGCAGTATATGTACTCAGTATGTTACACACGACACCGTCTTAATCAGTGGCGGCTAGCGATTAAGTTGCAGTGCTGCTCAACAACCACGCGTTTTAACAAAACCTGAAAAAATCTTCAATTACTCTCGTAGAGTCTGCATTATATGTAGAATATGCGAGAGAGACTTAGTAGTCCACATTGTTAGAAGTAGCTACTAATGTATACCAGATCAACTATTATAAGCACTTTGAAAGTATTTTTTATCCAATTTGATAGAGTAACCTACTTATCTTCTATCCATTTTGCTCGAGTAATCTAGTTAACTTTTAAATTTTTTTAGACACAACAATCTGGATGTTACCGCCCATACAATTCATTTTATCTTATCTAACAATCTGGTTACCTTTACTCATTTTGACAGAGTAAACCTGCTTATCTTTTATTCATTATGAGATAATAAACCTGCTTATCTTCTATTCATTTTAAGAGAGTTAACCTGCTTATCTTTAACTCATTTCCATAGAGTAATCTAATTACCTTTTATTCATTTTGATGCAGTAACCTGTTTATTTTTTATCCATTTTTCTAGACAATAACGTGTTTATCTCATACTAAATTTGAAAGACTGATTTTCTTATCTTTTAATCATTTCAGCATGTAGTCTACTTACGTTTTACTCATTTTGATAGAGTAATCTACTTATCTTTAATCCATTTTGATGAAGAAAACATGCTTATTTTTTTTCTACTAGGTTATCCCATAAGTAATGTCGTGTGTGCGATGACCGCTGTAATGATACCATCTGACGAGCGAATAATGAAGTAGACAGCACGTGCCATATCTGAGTCATATAGGGCACTTGATTGTGCAGCAGTGTGTAGGAGAACGGGCTATTTGGGAAGTGTGGCTTGTGTTTGATCATGGCAGTGTCGGAGGACCACATACGGCAAGTAGTGCTGTATGAATTTCACAGGGACATCCAGCCAGCTCAGCGGAACGAAATATCAATGTCATATATGGTCAAGGTGCTGGGGATGTGCTTAAGTGCCAGAGGTGGTTCCAGAGGTTTCGGTCTGTGGACACCAGTCTCATCGATAAGCCACGAGAAGGGAGACCTGTGCAGATGGACAATGATGTCCTGCGAGAAGCGGTGGAGGCAAATCTAATGCAAACTATTGAAGAACTGATCAACGAACTCTATGTCACCCATTCGACCGTTCGTCTTCATCTGCAGGACCTTGGGTACGTGTCAAAACTGGTAAAATGGGTACCCCATGCGTTAACGCCTCAACAGAAGCAGCAGCAAGTTGACATCTGTAGTTCCCTGCTCATCCGTTACAAACGTTAGCCATTTCGGGACAGAATGGTGACAGGGTATGAAGAGTGGGTCATCTACCATAACATTACACGCACACGACAGTGGGTACCTAAAGGGGGCGCAGGAGCTGTGTCAAAACAGGATCTCCACTGCTGCAAAGTGATGTTGAGTGTTTGGTGGAATATCCATGCCACGCGTCCACACGCGGCAAGAATGACCTGTGCTAGAAAAAACTTTCCCACCCGGCGGTTTCACCAATCTTCCACCAACTGACTATCCTTTTTGCAGTCTGCAAAACCTTCTCTCCGAAAAAACAAAAACAAAATGACGATGACGTACGACAACAGTAACCCAGTTCATTGCTTCCAAACCGGTGACTTCTTTCAGCGAGGGATTCAATAACTGGTTGATAGGTGGCAGAGTGTTGTGGAGTCCCATGAAGGCTATTTTCCTGACTAACGGTAGTGTTCCAGATAAGTTATTGTTCTTTACCTCACGGTGCAAAAATACGGCATTACTTGCGGGATAAGCTGATACTTATCTTTTACTCATTTTGATAGAGTAACCTGCATCATACTCATTTTCACAGAGATAGTTTTTTTAGTTCATTATACGTACCTCAAGGTTACCCCAAACTTCAGTTCGTTGTGAAACCAACGTAGCAGAGCAAACCTGGGATCTGGAACACTGCATTACACATACTATATGGACATCGGATTTAGAGAACTGATCCGAACTCTTTTTCCGTCTCATTAAGATTTCAGATTATGCAATCACTCATAAAAACATAATTACTTGGGAAGAAACATAATTGTGCTATTATTGGCTTTATTCCTACATTCAAGGTTGTAAAAATATTCAAGGTTGCTACAGTCCACAGTTGTTAATAAACTGTGCATTAGATATTTGTATTATTGTTGTCGTCATATCTACAATATAAATTGTAAATTGATCATAGGTGTATATAAAGGTAACAACCATGTGATATGGACAGTGGAACTATATTTTTAACGATCCTTAAAGGCATAAAAAATCATCTATTTTTAAATCTTTAAATGCTAATTAATATAGTGTACAGATAGAAAACTAACTGATATAAAGTAAATTGATGTTTATGTGGCAAGTATATGACAATAAAGGTTCTGGAGATATAACAAAAGATTTGCAGAAGTCTTTAATAATAATAATATTAATGAGCTGAGCAAGCGATACCGAGAGAAGCACTTGCACGTTCCCTTTGCACTTCTTTGAAATGAAACTGCTCCGAGGTTTCAGGATGAATGATCACCATTTTTCACTCAATGCTAGTGATTATGCTATAAGGGGTTGTAAGATTTCAGATCGACGAAAAAGTTGTATAGTCTCCATGGTAATTAAACGCCAGGAGCGTATCCTGTGGCCTATCTAGGCTTCCGCCACAGCGTAAGCTTGTGAACAAATATTTGAATCTGCACAAATAATATTAATTTTCATGAATAAATAAATAATGATACATCATTATCACCATCAATACTGTGTGTGACCTCCGTACCCTCTTTCCACTTATTACGTTGGCTAGTGGTAATCCAAGTTGTGAATCCAGAATACGCTACTGCTAAACGCATTTTCATGCATTGCATAAGAACGGCTGGATCTATTCCCTCTCTTGCAAGAGTTGGCAACCCTGCATGTCTTTTAGCCGGACGAGAACTGTAAGCTTCCGTAACCCTTTTCATGGTAACAAGACTCATTTATTAAAATTACATTTCGCCTCATGTGGAGAAGGTTAGACAAACTTACTTCAAACTTAACAGATCAGCCCTTAAAACTTGCCGTTATCACATTACGCTGTTTCTATGGTAACGAGGTTAAATTATTAAGCACATATTCTAGCATTAAGTAGTAATAGTTGCAAATAGTCTTAAGTAATGATTGGTGTCAATACATTTGATGCAGGGCTACCCTACAGAGATCTCTGGGAAGTTGTATAAGGCTTCGGTTCCCGGTACAGACATCAATGTTTGCAGTTACATAAAAATATAGATTATTATAGATGAAAATAAGGTATAATAAATAAGATCCAGAAATGATTAATTTCCCCTGAAAGGATAGACAATACGCGTTACATTTAATTGTAGTTTTCCCTGTTAATGAACTCCCCTAGAATGTATGCAACCCTTTGAAATTTTTCATCAACTTGTACCCTTTCTCTACTCTTAGGGATGATTTTCATGAAAGCTTGCGGTGCTTGCGATTTGGGTAAATAGCCAATTGAAATATGTGTTACACGTAGAACACGTAATAGGGGGACTTAAAACAAGTGTTTCAATTGACTACTCACCCTAATCGCAAGCAACGCAAACTTTCATAAAAATCAGCCCTTAGGGCTATTTCTCTAACAAGTGTGCGTTGCTTGCGATTCTGGTGAGTAGCAAATTGAAACATGTGTTACACGTAAAATACGCAATAAAATTCTTGTTTCAATTGGCCATTCACCCAAATCGTAAGCAACGCACGCTTACAAGAAAAGCAGCCTTTAACGATACTTGAGAGCTTGGTTAGCAACTGAAGCTAGAGAAGAGAGCAGCTAACGTTTTTCGTGTGCTTTCGGTTTAATCTTAAATGTACCAAAGTTTTCAGTTCTGGCTCGGTTTTTCACACTGGTCGTGGCTGTGCAGCCCGTTTGTGATTTATGTACTAATTATTAAGTTATGCACATACTGGACTGCACACTAAATATAACTAACCTACAAATATTATTGTCTGTTGCGTAAGGGCTGGCTTTCATGAAAGCTTGCGTTGCTTGCGATTTGGATGAATAGCCAAGTGAAACACGTTTTACACTTAACTTAGAATAAAATACGTGTTTCAATTGGCTACTCATCAAAATCGCAAGCAACGCAAGTTTTCATGAAAATCAGCCTTAACTCTTGAATTGCCCTTTAAATACAAGAATCGAGCCGCACAGCGATACTAGACAAAAGAAATTAATTTGAACTGGAAAATTGGCTTCTTCGGATTAAGCTGGAATTTAACAAACAACGTTCAACGTTGCCCGTTACGTCTCGCTTAAGATTCTAACTTGATTTGTAATGGAATTGAGAACTCCAATATGTTTCAGTATAGCAGAATCAAAGTGGCAGTGGCAATTGCCACCCCACGATTTTAACGAATTTATACACACTAAAAAAGTTAAACCAATTTTAAAAAAACACACATTGGAAAGTAAAAGAATAACATTTCCTATTTTTAATTTTTTTTTTTTCATATGAGTTTGGAACAATTTACTTTAGTGGCAGATCTATAGAGGAGGCGCCCACCTCAAAAATACCTCAAGTTTAATAGAATTATTTTAACAATTTACCTCACAAAAAGATTCGATTTGTTTCCTGGCAAATCTAATTTATTTATAATATATCAATTTTTTGAGGGGACGGGGTATATTCCATGATAAAACTTAGCAGTATGAGGGGAAACATAATACATTTACTTTAAACATTCACTTTGAAAATGTCCCGGGTCTATTCCACCTACACTGCCCCCTCACCAAAATCCTGGATCCACCACTAATTTACTAACTAAAACAACTACCTAGAACTTGCTCTACAATGTATGTTAGTGAATTGTACGCAATTATAAGTATTGGGTTGGTGCGAACGAAATGTCCGCTTTGACGCCTGGTGGGAAACGCACCTGAGCAAAACAACACAGGGATCGACTAAAGTCAAGAGTCTAACTAACTTCATAAACTCTGTATATGTCCAGCAAACAGTCTGGTGTACCTAGACAGTCAGAAGGTAGTGTGTTGTTAAACAGGGTCGTGTGAAAGTGCACCACGGAGAACACACAATTGCGAGGGATTTTTCTCCATGAATTCAAACTGGGACATTCTGCACAGCATACTGTAAAAAAACATTGGCAGTGTATTTGGGACAGGAATGGCGAATAAAGCACCATTCGCCGTTGGTTTCTCAAATTTCATTCCGGTGACGTAACATTGCCAAAAAAAACCCTGTGGGCACCGACCAACATCATGCTCGGATGGACTACTGAATAACCCTTTCGGAAAAGTGTTCGTGCCATTGCAGACGAGTTAGGAATACACCATACCACTCTCAGTCGGTGGCTCCGTGCGATCGGTAATCTGAAAAAGTTGAACTCATGAGTATCATATGAGTTGGCCAACAAGAATCGCCGTCTGGAAGTGTGCAATTCTCTGAGAGTAAGGCATAAGCAGTAATGTTTCCTGCATCGGATTGTCACTTCAGATGAAAAATGGATCTGCTCTGACAATCGTAAACGATCAGGACAATGATTGGATCCTAATCAATGTTCAGAACGGTATCCTAAATCACCCCACGGAAGATGTTGTTGCTCGTATGGTGGTCTATGGTGAGAGAGATCCATCATGTCTTCTTCAGGCGAGTTGAAACCATCACTGCAGATCGTTACAGTGTTGAACTCCATGAAACGCACCGCAAACTCGTAAGCAAGCATCTAGTAATGGTCAACAGACATAGTGTCCTCATGTCGCACGAAAATGCCCACTCACACGTTGCACAAAGAACGGTGCAGGAGTTGCAGTATGAAACTATTCCTCACCCGCAGTATTTCGCCGATCTTTCTCTCATGCCTTGTTTAGATTACTAATATTTTACGATGGTAAGACTTACGAGTAAAACTAACTTGCGTTCAGACTACCGAACTTAACTTGATTATCGTGCTTGTACTACCATTGTCTGTAAAGAAACAGGAAGACGTTTCCGTAGAGTAAAGAATCTGCTTGTAACACGATAGAGGATTTAAATTATATATAAAAAAATGAACACAAATGAATTGATTCTAGCGTAATATTTTGTAGATTAGTTCTGCCATCATTCTTTTATATTTTAAAAATGATACGCACCACTCGGATACTATATATTTCGATAAAGAAAGAAATAAACTCACGAAGTGAGTCCAGCCTAATGACTAACTTGCGTTTGACAGTCATTTCTTACTAACGTTACAAGATAACCGTCGTATAAGTTGAGGCTAGTTAAATTTGAAACCAGCTTTAACGGTAACTACCGTTTACATTACTAAGATGAACTCGGGTTAACGTTAACTATGGTAAGATGTTAGTAATGTAAACAAGGCATCAGTGACTACCACCTCCTCCGTCATCTCGATCACTTCTTGGTAGGGAAGACGCTGAGGATTTCTTCTCTTCGTAGACTCCAGACTTCTTTCGCCATGGAATCCAATCGTTGGCTGAGCGATGGCAACAGCGATACAGACAACGACTACATTGATTAACCAGGTAATGTAGTTTTCATTCTTTGGCCTTTGGATATGACTCGCCTGAGGCGGATATTTCATTCCCACCAACCCAATATTTTGATCAGAATTTTTTTTAAATTAGGAACGGGCAGTGTGGCATATGTTTTGAGACTTCTTTTATTTGGGAGATACGACAGTGTTGCTGTATTTGTTGAAGTATGAATAATAATAATATAACAAATTAATGGATGAAAGAAGTAAACTAAAACGTAAGAGAAATGTGTATGTTATCTACTGCTATGCTGTTATTGTTTATTGAACGATATTTGACAAATACATGACAAAGAATGAATGTCGTTATGGGAAACTCCTGATTGCAGCAGCTTGTCTAATCGAGAATGTCAGATATAGTCTCTTCGACGTCAACGTACCAAACAAATACAATCAGCAGCGCACAACACACGGTTGAGAGTGTTTCAAGTCATTTACACAAGAATGTGAACCTAGGCCGCGCTAGAGTTTCTAGCGGAATTTGACCATATATTTTTTCCAGTGATTCCGGGGGGAGAATCGGGATAATTTCTAACATTATTTTTTATCAGTTTTCTTATAAATGATGTTGCAAGAGTAAATTTGGCTACCTTTTCTTTTCCCCACCACCATATGAAAGATTACTACTCTATTCTTAATACTTTTTACATATTAATCTTTAGTTCACCTTGGTTCGTGGTGCCCTCAAATATTTCAACGTTAATTTAATTCATTTCCCGACGTCATACATTGATGGAATTTTGCACAGCAACGTTAGTCGGGTGACAATACAAAATTCCATTGTTACTTTCAGATATTTATATATTTTAAAAGCATATTTTTATATTTTGAGTAAGAACTTCTTTATCCTAAAATAAATAAATACTAGCCAGCAATGATGTTGAGTTTGACTGGTTGCAGACCATCTTAGGATTTGGGTGACAAGATCAGCTTGAGAAAAAGCATCTGAACACCGAAAAAAAATTAAAAAAGCTTTTCAAAGACATACTTTACTTAAACAATTCGTATTAAAAAGTAAAATAATAATAATAATAATAATTTTGTTTATTTATGCATGACTAAAAAGAAAAGCATGGAGCACGCCAATTCAAGGACTTATAAAGAGCGTGCTGCATGCTTTTCTTTTTATTCATGCATAAACAAAATTATTATTTTTTTACTTTTTAGTACAAATTATTTAAGTAAAATATGTTTTTAAAAGGTATTTTCTTTCGTATACTTATTCAATGCAGACAAAGGAAATTAACAAAAATTGGGAAAACCCCTCCAAAGGAAGAAAGGTCTGGCATAAATTATCAGGCACCTGACGAAAAACAAGTTCCGCACCAACTTAACGCTGTAGATCACCCCCGCCATCCTGGTACGCACCTTCCATTGATTTACATGGGAATTGTTTTACTCATTTTATGCCTTTTGGATGTAGAATATTTAAGTTCTGCTTTCACAAAATTTGTCTTGGTGGTTAATTTCACTCTTGTATAGTTTTGGTTTGTGAAGTTTCTTCAAATATATAATTATAATGTATTATTAATAGTTTGCTATATAAATCACAATATGTTAACGGGAAATTATACTGTTTCTGTGTAAAATATTGCATTTCTATAAAGTAGCATAAGTAAAAGAGAGCATGACGATAAACTGGGCGAAAACAGAAGTTAAAACTATACTCCTGAAAAGTATAAAACGAGTAAAACAATTCCCATGTTAATCAATGGAAAGTGCGTACCAAGATGGCGGGGGTGATCTACAGCCTTAAGAAGTCTTAGTACCTACGCTGCGTGTGTGTGTGTGTGTGTGTATGTGTATGTGTGTGTGAGGGAGAGAGAGAGTGTGTTCTCATATTTTAACCCGTGAATGATGATGTCATATGCCTACACCATTACAGGTATTCTAATTACTTAGCTAAAATAAACAATGTCAAACATGTCAGGGTATCAGTTTATTTGATACATATTCACAAATATTATTAGGGCCGCTTTCCAAAATTTCATTATTGCTTGTCATTTGTACAGTATCTTAATAATATGAAAAAACTCTCTCTCTCTCTCACACACACACACACACACGACACATGTTGAATTTCATTTATGGCCTTTAGGCATCTAAGGCTCTCTTACACACACATACGTTGCGTAGATGTCTTTGTTTACAAGTTCATTTCTTTTAGATCAGAAATGAACTCTTCCGTTGCTATGGCAACCTGTGAGCCGGATTGACACACACACACACACACACACACACAAAACTCCTTCCAACAACTTTTCTATGGCTTTAAAAGGTTTCATTTGAGATAAAGAAACTGCTGACTTGTTGGCAACGAGTTAAAAGAAGTAAAATCATACACACACAGTGTTCCACCCGCTACCAAAACACGCTGATTACGACAAAGAAAAGACTAATTTACAAACAGTGACGTAATGTTAGGGCCTGCAAAGTACGCGTGCCCGAGACTTTATGGCCTCCACATTCATTCATCCCCATCGACATATCCTTTGCGTCGCCCTGAACGGCCTTCTCAGTGAACATGTAATAATGAAGTGTTCCTTCCGTTTCATACAATCAATAGATTTTTAATGCAATCAATCACTCCGATATCGTTCACTAGAGCTCACTGGTCGCACCCAACTATCTTTTAGAGACTTGAATGTTGGGCGAGCATTCATTTTCAAAGTTAAAATTTAGAAGTCTCGGCGGGAATCCAACTCGTAACCACGTGTACAGAAAGCAAGCATGCTTTTCGCTTACCTTTCGGCCACCCCAAGGTCCAGTTTCATTAGAGTTCTATATGTGAGTGCATGTTTATTGATACTGAATTTCATTTCATATCTCATGTTTGTGTATTTTTTTTATTAATAATTAATTTCTTTATTAACTTTTCAGTCATTTCCATAGTTCATCGACATTTTATTGCATTAAAGTTACACTTTTATCTGCTACAATATTAGGGTCCGCCACGCCTGAAATCCATAACTACTTTGGATCCGGAGAGGAGAGAATATTTTATTTTTTATACCATTATTTTAAACTTCGATTTTTTTTCGGACAAATCTTAATTTATTTAGAAACATTAATTTTTGGGGATACCAGTGTCATATTCCATGATAAAGCATAGTAGGTCTAATATGAGGAAAAATAGGACCACTTAAAAAATTAACTTAGCGGTAAAATGTCGCTGGTCCGTTAAACCTGCACCCCCCCCCCCGCCCCTCCTACGAAAATAATCCTGGATCTGCCACTGAAAGCCTCACGGTGCAAATGGAACTGTCTTGGCTATTATCTTCAACAACTTTAAAAAGCGAACATGTAAGGGTCGATTGAAATAATAAACAACTCGCAAAATATATGTTGCAGGAAATTATGTATGCAGGAAGTTTTTCAAATCAGGTTTAATTTAAATAAACATTCACTGACGTGTATTTACTATATAATTACGCAATGTTGCAGTCGACCGTGGCAATGTGAATTACGGAGTGTGACAGCGAAACAGACACATAAAAAACACGTGGTTTATTTGTCATGTCGTATGATACAATGATTTCGTTACGAAAAAAAAGGACAATGCCTTTCGAGAGAGAGAGAGAGAGAGAAACAGTGCAGCGGCTTATCAAAACGCAAAAGAAGAAACATTCGCCAGTAACTTTCTTTTCGACTCGAGAGAGCCAAAGCGCGCGAGGCGACGTGGATGGCATGCGTTATCGATCCAGGGAAACATCGCCTGATTGTGACGTCATATCTAGCGCAGTCTCAGGTGAGGTGTTTTCGACTCACGTGATTCGCTGTTAGCCTATGAATCACGTTTCCGTCGTGAATCCTACTTTTCTTTTTTTTTCTTCTTCTTTTATTTTTGTCTTTTCGCTACTTTCCCAAGTTGTACTGTATCAATACCTAAACGAAACGTCTCAGAAAACGAAGGAAGTGAGAAAGGTGTCATACACTCATGAACAACGTGGCTAGAACGTGGAAAGAAGATGATACGGTTTGTAGCCTCACCCACAAATACAAACTTGACCCTGAAAATCACTACACTGTGCCCTGAGAAACACATCAGAAACAACCTTGATATTGTATTCTTTCTATCTTGTGTGATTTTTGTTGTAGTCTAGCCTGTTTTATCACTCTGTAATAAGTTGGGCAGTGAATGACTATGTTGTGCGTAATTCACTTCGTATGACATTTACTCACGTGATGACTTTTTTTTTTTTAACACTAAGATTATGTAACGCGATGCTTTCAGGACACTGTTAGATTCTAGAAATTCTTGTAAGAAATGTTAGCAATTTCCTAAGGAATTTACAGCGATTTCTCGTCCTGTTGTTGGCCGGGCAGCCCTTTTGATAGTAATATGCGCTGTGTGCGGCTTGACACCCCACCCGAATGGTGACCAACCCTTTTAGCTGTGTCTACCCCCTACACCTTCAGTTCTATGTGCCCATTAGGCACGCGAGGTGAAATTGTGCAAAGAATGCAGAGAGGTAAGGGTGGTGGTGGCCCCCAAAATAATAATAAAAAAAAAAAAGTAGTTTAAAATATTTAACTTCCCAGCATTCTGATGGTATCAATTTCAGACATTTTCAATTTTTCTCAATTTTAGCTAGTTTTACTAAATTTCTGGATAGTAAATTTTTAGCCGCTAGATTGCCTTCTCCCCCCAAAATCTAGATCTGGCAGTAAAACACTGAAATCCGAACTGCAACTTCGTTCTAAGGCTCTGTGCAGACACGGCCATTTTTTATGGCGGTGGCGCGCCATAGGCCCATAGCAACATGCTACTTGTAGCAATGCACACGTTGCATGCTAACGGAGCCACTACAAGTGGCAAGGGTAGGCGACTGTAGGTAAGCAGTTCCATTGGGTGAGCCATTGCGGTGGTCTGTATAGCCGTGGCTCGGGCAAGCCACTGCAGTGGACATGTGTGAACAGACCCTAAAAGTGAGTGGAACATGCAGTAATATTCCTACAGAACTAAGGTATTGAGGGAACTATCAACACTAAAGTAATAGCGATTTGTGGTTTTTACATTCTTTTCTTTAGTTCATAATGGTTCGTGGTGTCCTCAAATCTTGCAACGTTAATTTAACTCATTTCTCGACGTCATAGAATGATGAAATTTTGCACAGCGACGTAACTCCGGTAACAATACAATAATCCATTGTTACTTTCATATATATTTATATATTTTAAAGGCATATTTTAATATTTCTTTTAATATGAACTTCTTTATCCTAAAATAAATACTATAGCCTGCAACGATTTGGCGTTATGACTGGTTGCAGAACACTTTAGGATTTGGGTCACGAATCATTATAGCTTGAGAAAAAGTATCAGAACAAAATAATAACTCGAGGAAAATAATAATAAAAAAACTTTTTAAAGACATACTTTTCTTAAATAATTCGTACTAAAGAGTAAAAAATAATTTTGTTTATGCATGACTAAAAAGAAAAGCATGAGCGCGCCAATTGAAGAGACTAAAAAGAAAAGCATGGGGCGCGCCGATTGAAGAATTTATAAAATGACTGTATATGAAAGCGCCCCCCATACTTTTCTTTTTAGTCATGCATAAACAAAATTATTTTTTTATTTTCTAGTACGATTATTTTTTTTAAAAAAAATGTCATTGAAACGTTTTACTATTGTTATTATTATAAATTGTATTTAGTAAATCCTGATCTCTCCCCCACACCCTTAGTTGAGCTGAGTCGTACTTTTCGTTCTAATCTAGAATTTATAGCTTCTAACGAGAGAACTACAATTAACGTGGTTGAACCACACTTGGGTTGGTATCCGAGGGAAAATGCGGGTGCTCAGACAAAATATATATTACTTGTCACGAAAGCGCCCTTTCGGCATCATTCTTCACTAACTTCACTAAAGTAACAAAGAAAGTTCGGTTCAAGCAGAAAATTGCACTGGGTAAACCCCTTTTGGTCTTTTTCCTATATGATACTCAGGTATTGATCCTACAGTGGCCGAAACACAGAAATGATCTTAAAGTTATCAAAGAGAATAGTACTGAAAATATGAAATAAAAAACAAGATGAAACTTATCTGTGCTGCTTCGGACAATCTTATGTATACTTGATATATTTCGCTGGATGAGAGTGTTTGTGTAGGTACAATTCCAAAATTTGCCTGGTGAAACAAAAATCCTCGTTAATTTCAGTCAGGATGTCCGGCTGCAGAACTTAAACCTCCGTGCCTCCCTAAATAACGATCCGAAGGAATTGTTCTTTAACAACAAGATCACGGAGGCAGCATTTTAAGTTCTGCTCAAAGTACAATATAATCAAGCTTCATACAATATCTTCAGGATTTTCCTTTTGGTCCTAAATACTAAGCGCACGTCAAGATGACCGCTTCCTTCTCTATTCCTTTCCCAAAAGTTGTACTGGCCGAGGGATATCATTGATCAGAGCTTAAAATGTTAATGGAAACAGTTCGTAGAAGGACATTAAATGATTAAGTAAGGTGAATGTAAAATAAGTCTTGACAATATGTTAATTTTATGTATCTAGCGACGTGGCTCAGTTGGTAGGGTGCTTGGTTAGTAATCGGAAGGTCCTGGGAACAACTCCAGCGACTGCTCTTCCTGAATGTGTGTTGTTTTTCTGTCATACGAGTCAAATGTCGGGATTGTACCTACTAACTAGGCCTACACCCTGTCTGACTACCTTCCGACATAGTTTTCCCTACCCTATCCCGGCTTGAGCCTGAGATACCTAAAGATTATAAATACATTCAAATTCAAAAAGGTTAATTTTGTGTAGGAAACTCGTTTTCATTAACGATGTACTAGTCAGAAATCAGAATATTGCTATATTGGCAACCCTGAATTTTTGCCATTTTTTTTCTTTCAACGTGGACGTTGTGCTGCCAACGTATAAAAATTCTGTATAAAAATAAGTTCTTAATCTCCAGCCCTATCTGCACATATATATATAAAATGCTTGCCGTGTGAGCGTTCACATTCGTGCAGATTACATAGGCATCAGAGGAAGAACGAGAGAAGTCACACAGTCCAGGAGTGAGTGGAGTCAAATAGGGCTTTCGATATTTCACTGTCCCTCGATTCAATGTTGCCATCTCACATTTTAATAAATTCCCTACATGTTTCTTACATATTTTTAACTTCCTTTTCTCATGAGAAAGCAGATTAATTATTATTTTTTATTTAAAATATTTCTTTTGACCGTAGGAAGTTCCTCGCTTCCTCTATTGGCGAATCACCGCTGGGAGAAGGACAGAAAGAACTGGTGGTAAGGTGCGGTCGTGTTTAACTTGTGTCTAGGGCAGGGCTGGAATGGAGGGTACACGCGGGTACACGCGGGTACACGGCGTGTACCCACCTTGAAATTTTAGAAGGAAGCGTGCATCTACCTAAAAATTAGAACAACTGTGGGTACACGCCGTGTACTCAGCTATTTGCAACCGGACACACAGTGGTCCGAATCTAAAAAAAAAAATGATCGGAAACTGAAATGCCGATATTTTTGATAATTCCAAAAATGTCTGCCATAGGGGGATTGTTAACATATTGAGGAGCAAAATATTGGGACATCCATCTCCATCAAGATGTGGGTATACGATATGAACTTGGCGGGTTCTTGAGAATTCGGCAATGCAATGATTTTGACAACGTAGTATAATACAGAAAGGTAATTCGTTAAGTTTAGGGTGCATGGCCATTAAGGGAGGGGATAACATTGGGTTGGAATATGGAAGTGTAGTATTTTGAATAGATTAAGTAATTTTCGCTGTAATTTAACGCTTGTGTTTCATTGTTCTTTATAGTTAATGAACTAGAAGGAAATGAATCAAGAGAAACTTATGAAACCACTTTTCAATTGTCGGCTAATCCTTAATGAATACAGATGTGTTTACTTTAACAAACCACCTGCGCTTTGCGCGTTGGTATTCACGTTTTCAGTGTTAAGTGAGGCTCGACAGCGGAGCAGTAAGAAAGAACATCTTTGTTACTCCTTGACTCATTTATCAGTTTTGTGAATTGGAATTTATTCATGGCCTTCAGCTCTCTCAGTTTTGTTTTGCCGCTGATATTTGAAAGCAAGATCAGAATGATGAACAATGGGACTCGAGAAAGAATTTTGGACACTGACACATACAGGTTTGACCGTTCAGTTTTTCATGCCTGTACTCGATTTTTTTAGAATAGATTATCCACATTAGTTACAGATTGAAGTTCAAGGTATGGCAGATTACTACAGATTAGAAACAAACTTTTGAAGAAAAATATCATTCAGGAA
This sequence comes from Lepisma saccharinum, assembly GCA_022664845.1. NCBI lineage: Eukaryota > Metazoa > Arthropoda > Insecta > Zygentoma > Lepismatidae > Lepisma > Lepisma saccharinum. The sequence goes on along the minus strand of JAGDQP010001168.1, from coordinate 4,826 downwards.
AAATTCGGAACAAAACTTAAAGTCTTCAAGTCTGGATTCGGAACCAAAAATGGTGTGAGCATTCATATAGCTTATTTTTGCCGATATATTTATCTGCATTTATCAAAGATGTAGTTAAAGTCATTACCAGTGCGTGTGCCGTTATTTTCAGGGATATTAATCCCCGTTATGAAATAAGTGTGGATGTTTTCGGCAAGTACTACGCCGAAATTCCAGAAAGATATATATAGCATTGTTCAACAGGTAATCCTACATGTCAGTTCCTAATCAGCGTGCCCAAAATACATTCATGGCTCTGGTATAGTCCGAAAGTTCATTGTATCGATAGGTGAGCTAGGCGAAGAAGCTCGAGAAAAAAGTAAGGTATTATAGAGAGCATCACACGCGGAAAGGTTCCAGAACGAAAGTAAATACAGATTTATTTACGCGATTTCTATTAAGCTCAGACCTCTCTCTCAACTCCTTTGTTCCCACTGAAAGAAGTTTTAGGCTTAGATTCAGCTCGAAAATTTCAAATATGAGGGGGGTTATGTGATATATTGTTTTAGGTTAGATTATTCCTAGAAATTGAAATATGAAGACATTGGGCACCTACGTTTATTTGTTTAGCAGTTAGCGGTTCTGAAATTGATCACTTTAAAATAGATATGAGTGTAGTTATTTTAAATACAGTATGTAAAAGTATACTTACGTTTGAATTATGGGATTATACAATAAATTTTTTAATACAGCTGAAAATGTGTTTATATTTTTGTAAGTGAAATTAAACCTTGTCACAGAGCAAATAAATTATGTGCATCGTATACAGTATTTTACACATGGAAACATTTAAATTCGAAAGAGTGTATCAGATATAACTCGCAAAAAATGAAAGTAACAAATGAAACGTGCCGTCTCACTTTCCCAAGAGTAACAAAATGAAGTCAAAATATTCTTAGCTTTGGTAGTTCTTTCACCCTGTTCCAACCAACTGTCAATTAAAAGTAAGGAACCCTTCGTGACACTTACTCGATATAACAATCTTTAGTCCATACGTCTATTATTTTCTTGGTAAGTTTACCAGTTGTGCTACTCCTATGGAGAACGTTTGTTACTGCGGCGATGAACTTGCGAGTTCCGTTATCCATATAAGTAAGTAAGTAAACTATAAACAAGTATATCATCTGGTTGACCTCTTAATGAACTGACAACAACATTACATAGCAAAATACATTCTAATTCTCTTGTAAGCAAACGAAACGTGGAGCATATAAAATTCCATCTGCTGATGTTATTGGTTGAATGGTTTACGAGTTCGTTGGTATGTTACCATTATGAACATGTACTGGATTACTTCGCTCTCCCTTATGTGATTTTGTCCGTGTAGAATGAAATTTGTAAGTAAAATATGAAGGATCAGTGTGAGGAATTAGCAAATCCTACCTATTTTTATATGTAGTGTGGACAGTAGTTTACTTTAGGCTATGCCTAAAATTTTCTGATGTTGGCTCGCTCGATGATAGCCTATCGTATGACTCCCTCGTTCACCTGCTCCCGTACACCTCGCTTTGTATCAATATGGAGTAATCTAAAAGACATGGTAAACACAATCAACGACCTACGCCATCTCCATGCCTGTGCTGCGGTTGAACCCGATGTTACGCAGGGCCCATGAGAATAATAATAATAAAATAAATACTGGTTTTGTGTGCCCGCCAAAATTGCCACTAAATTTAGCACATGTTGTAGGACGTCAAATCCCAAATTTTAAATTTCCTATCTCCTAAACAAATAAACATAGGTGACAAATGTCCTTTGAATTTCTGGAAATAAGCTAGCCTAAAACGATGTCACATGACTTCCTTCATATTTGAAATTCTCATCCTGAATCCAAAATGGTGGCTTTCAAGTTGGCGACCATGATGCTCATGGCACCGACAGATGCAGCCACCAACTACTGTCATTACCCAAATGTTGGGCCAGATTCCCGCAGTGGTTTCAACACAAGTGTCTTCAAAAGTATGCTTTACCATGCAGAAGTAGGCACAAATAGATATTTCTAAAAAATTGTATTCAGAATTTTCAAGAAGTTTGGGTCTATGGATATTGTTATTACAGGGGAGAACCTAGTGGAGAAAAAAGATTTCATGTAAATATCGGTTGATCAGTTGACGTAGTTCCCTTGTAAGAAGACCTTCCGTGCGAGTAGAGACTACATACGCAATCATTGCTATCTAACCGGGCAATGAAATTCTCTCTCACTGATAACAATCGAAACAAACTTGTTTAAAGTATGTAATTCTTACCCCTGTTTGTTATGCAACCACACATCTTTAGTTAAGAATTTATCATTATTTTAGGAAAATTGAAGTTTTGTTTATCGCGTGTTCCAGAAGTGTGACCGAAAATTTATGAAACGGCGTGTACCCAAGAAAAAATAATTTACCATTCCACCCCTGGTCTAGGGTAAACACTGTCTCTGTGCAAGTCGTGTGTGCAATAAAAAAACACCGAACCTGACCTTACCTAACCTCCAAGTGACCTTGGTCACTACTTTTATTAAATTTCCTACTGCGTATATACATAAAAAAAAAGAAAGAAAAATTAATTTTCTTGAAAAGAAAATGTAAATAAAAGTAACGAACCCAAGTTTCGATCACCGTACATCTCCCGTAGTTTTCCAACACGTAGGGGGCGTTCGGAATCAATTCCTATCTCCTAACTCCTACTCCCTTCGGGTAGGAAATATTGAAGGTGCCTTCGTTTCTTGCTCCGAAGGAAATGGTTTCGTACGTGCTTCGACAGGCGCGACATCTGTTGATAAATGTGAGAAGATAACTTAACTTCCGTTATTATGTCCATACGTCGATTGGTACTGTAAACATATAGAAAACAATCGGAAAACACATTTATTCCCCTATAGTAAGAATTACACAACAATAAATTAGCATGATTTCAAAAATACATTTGGTTGGAATGTTGCGTGCTATGTCCGCCAGAACTTTTTGAACGAATGTGAAACCCAAATTGGTGAGTGTGTATTTTTCACGATTTGCTCTATTTAACGTAAAATATCTAATGCTTTTGTAAAGTTGGAGAGGTGGCGTCTCCCTATCGGGGTTCTGGCGGAATTACTAGCTGCAACATTCCTTCACATGTAAAAAGCAATGCATCCCTGTGTGTTGCGTTTAAAACAAACTGATGTGTAATGTTAAAGTGGCTTTATATTTCGTGTGTACTATGTACAAAGGCTCAAATGACCTTTCAACGTTTTTGAATTACCGAGAAAGAAAATCAAATAACAATGGTGCGTTGTGTGTTATAAACTGTGTACAATAGGGGGGGGGGGGGGGGGGGGTCGAAAAAATCGAAAGTTTGAGGACCCCTTTGCGGTAGTGCGGAAAAGTTGTGCCTATATCTAAGTATTTCCTCCGTGAAATTTGAGAATCCTGGGATAATATCTTCTGTTCTGGCACGGGCCCTAAAGTTTCGAAAATTTGGTTGAAAAAAAGAAAAAAATCTAAAATGTTATAATTTTCAAAAAAATCATAATGCCTTTCGCGCTAGTAACGAAAAGTTGTACCTACATCTAATTATTACCTGTGTAAAATTTCAGAACTCTGGAATGATATCTTCTGTTCTGGCACGGGGTCTCAAATTCCAAAAATTCGGTGGAAATAGCAAAATATTTAACATTTTTTTTATTTTTTAAAAGTATGATATTTATTACAGCGTCTTTCTGGATCAGGACCACAACGAAAATTTTATTTTAGATATATTTAATTACTATAAAAAGTTTCAGAACCCTGGGATAATATTTTCTGTTCTGGCATTAGGCTTGAACTTGTACAAAAATTGTAAAAAATACATAAACCACATATTCATTCTACAAAATAACTCACTTATTTCAAGTAAAGTAGCAAAATTTTATAACTACAAACAGATTAGGTTTAAAATGTTTGATTTATACGAAGACCTTACAGATTACAATCTTTATGTTTTAACAAACAAAAAAATAAGCGTATACATTATACAACTTTTATACGCTATACAAAACATGAAGCAAAAATAAACTGTCAATTTCAGGTTAGTAAAAATCTTTCGCGAAGGTTTCAAATTTTATGATTGAACCTCAATGATGGCATACTCTTTCTAGATTTCAAGGTAGCCCGAATGAAGCCGTCCCGGTTTTCATGTCCACAAACTTTACTGCAGGCTCCGTAACAAGTTGTGCAGTTCTTTCCACAGTTTAGGTGTGGCATGGGAAGTCAGTGAATGACCATTGAGCTGGAACATCTGCTTGCAGCATGGCTTGCAAATCTTCGGTTGTTGTGTCATTCAAGACTGGTGGTGGGGTCACTTGGATTGTCTGCCAGTCGATCATGTCGATGTAGTCCTGAGCTTCAAAATTTAGGTTAGGAATGCTGAATTTGCGAACACCATCAGCTTCACCTGTTGCTTCAACTTCTCTGGCTTTTATAACTCTTCGAAATGCAAGGGTCCTAATGTGCGCCCTTTCATCAGTTAGCATCGCAATCAGAATGTTTTCGCGAAATCACTGGGTAAATCACGTCGAGATAAGTTTTATCCAAATATCTAGAAGTCATAATGAATTGGGTGTCGAGCTCCATCCTTAATTGAATTTTGGATTTTGATACGGAACCAGAATGGCACATACACCCTCATAATGAACTCCACTATAATGTTCAGGCTGTGCGAATGTTCCGTTGTGGAAACGCACAATCGTAAGATGCTGTTCGCTGTTGTCAACCAGCGGGAAAAGTTGAGGCTTCCTGGATCGCATTTAGCCAGATCTACCAGACAGATTCCTGAGGAAATGGCAAGAG
>JAGDQP010001167.1:105708-130756 GCA_022664845.1 Lepisma saccharinum | reverse complement strand
TTTTTTTTTTTCGGAAACAAAAAATACGGGTTTCTCAAATTTTGGTAAAGAGCTTATAGAAAAGTAATTAGCAAAAGCTATGACGACCGGTACATGTTTCGCCTGAATTGAGAGGGAACGGATCATCTATCTTTAAACTAATTTTCCCAATGCGTCACCTTCTCACTAAAGCTGCAGTTTCGTTTGTGCGATCATTGTATGAAATTGTCAAAAGCAACTGCTGCACGCGCCACTGCATTGACACGTTGAAGGTAAATCAGTGAAGCCGGTTTGCTTTCTGCTTCGGACGCATGGTGTCGCTAGCAACTGTTGCAACGACTCCTTCGGAGAGCAGTCAAGCTGCAGCAATCGCATGCGTTGCAGAGTATTGTGCAGTTTATATTCGTGTTTTCTTTGAATTTAGAACTATTTTGTGCCAAATATGAACTTCAGCAGATATGAGAATTGAATGCTATGTCAAGAATGGACGAAAATACTATGAAATTGGTGGTAGAACCCGAAAGAAAGAGAATACATGCAAAGATCTGATTGTCCTGTAGTAATAAGTTTGGTGGTCAGTAGATGGCAGCAGAGTTTGCAGTCAGCTTGAAGTAACGTTATTAAGTAATATTGAATGAAAGTTGAGTTTAATTTAAAATGCTGGTTATATTATTATTATAATTGTTTGTAATCATGGCTAAAATTCTGTTACTGTAAGAAATTTTGTGTACAGAAAGATCTTAAACTCGTAATGCACAAAAAGTAAATCGTATAAAGTATTGTAAGGCGTCGCGCGGCGCCAAATGCACAAACGAAACTACCCCATGAAGTGCTTCCGTCGCACGCATTCGCTGAATGCGGTCATCGCATACAACCATCGCCTAAACGAAACCGTATCTTAATAGTCCAACTCAGTGGAATGAAACGACATAGGCTGAATGGAAAGGGCACCATGAGTATGCCCATTAGTAACAAAGCCATAATTTTCTTAGTGTCACACGAACCTACGAATGACAAATTTCTAAGAAGAAATAAATGAACATCATTCAAATAAAATAAATTTCTTCAAGTCAATAGGAAGTTAATAGTTTGTTTGATCAAATGTAATAAACTCGAACATGATAACTTACTTAAAAATAAAGTGTCTGAAGTTCTATGTGAAGTGTATGTTTGCGAGGTAGTTCTTCCTTCAGTGTTCTGATTTCCTCTGCTAGACTCAAACATTAATTTTCACTATCTAACCTATGTTTTTCCCGATTCCTATGTTTTTATTTGTTATTTTTCGGAATGTCATTACATTACCGGGTTCATACTTCTTTCAAAAAATTATATAAGGTATGCGAGTATACTTTTTTCTAGTCGATGTTTTAAGATATGCGGAAAGTAGTCTCTCTTCTTTCCTTATCGAGTAGACGTATATATTTATTTTCCCTATTTTCAAGATATTACAATTAAACACATAGATAGGTTTTGTATCTCTCCTTGAATAGTTTGCATTTTGGATTTTCGTCCTTCTACGATCGATGACAAATGAAGAGTATGGGGTAAGAAGGGTGAGAGAAAGGTGAAACGCATTTTAAAACCTAACTCTCCCATTTACTGCCATGTATTTAATATCCTTAAAACTGCTGTAACTGGTGATTTATTTGAGTATTTGGATTGAAACTTTCCTAGCGGTTATCTCCAATACTTGGCAATATGGTGTCCCCTTAGCACAAGTTCCGTACCAGTCCACTCTGTCCTTTTTCTTTCATACCATGTGAAAACACTTTTGCGAAACGTTGCCGCTTTTCTATTGTGTTTGTGAAGTTCGTGGAAGCTTGTCTTCGTATTCTATAATTTAAGTACCTTTTTTACTTTTTCTACCATCATATATATATATATATATTCTCCTTCCTTCTTTCCCTGTACTGTTCAAATGCGTATAAAACGTAAGTTATGTTAAGTTAGAATTAATTATCATGTCTTCAGCCAAATCTCATTAACTGCTTTTCTTAACTTTCTACCTTTGTGAAAAAGCCTTGTTACGGAGAAACCTCTGTATTTTTCCCTGACACATGGGTATATTAATTTCTTTATATGTCTTAAGCGCGTAAAAATAGGAGAATGTAAATTAGTGGTTAGAAATATGTAAAAATGAAATAACTTACACCAAAGTTTGAAGCTGCAAATCGATCACTCGCGGAAACAGCCGACGATGCTGTTGTATGTGCGTAATAGGCATTGATATTTGCGAGCAAGGTACTCATCACAGCCGGAACACCAGGACAGAGGTATTTTGTGGATAGACAATGGAAGTGCCTGAAAGAAAGAAAAAAATCAATTTGTACCGAATACACTTAATAAATTTAAGTCTAGAAAGACACAAAAAATCAATACTTTTCAGAAAGAATTACCACACATTTTCATCCATCAAAAGCTACATCCTAATTTTGCATTGCTAATCTATGAACAAGGATGGTTATCTCTATCAAATTTAAAATGTTACCATTTATATGTCAAATTTAAAATGTTACATCATGACTTCATAAACGTTTATTTCTGAGCAATTACAACCAACTGTCGATGCAATAAGAAATTAATTTAGTGAACATTTAGAAACGTATTTAAATTTATTTGTATCAATATTCACTGGTTAAAGCTGAGGGATGGCTTAGAGAAATGTGTAAAAGATGACAGATAATGAGGTTTGAACTCGAAATAGTTCACTTATTATAATGAAGGCGTAATCAAACATGACTTGGAACGTGAACAGCAAATCAACAAAACGGTTTATGTTCATTATAAACATATGAGGAAGCAATATAGCAAACACGGCAAGCAAGAAATACAAAGAACAATTAACGAATGTAACGCTCAGGTAGTTAGGAGATATGTGTAGCAGTACTGAAGCATTGTGTTCCAAATCGTACTTAAACTTAAGCTGTGTGTTATAATGTGTGGATGCGCAAACACGGTACGACTGTTAATAAAATGTGTTTAAGGTTATCTACTTCTTTATTTAATATGCTTTACTCTTTTAGACGAAGTTAAAGATCCCTTTCCCAAGGTTTACTTTGGAGAACTTGAAGATAGAAGAGTACAAAGAAGATTATATTCTAATGAACAGATGGATACCATATCGAAGGTAAGCAATTGATGATAACCTATTTTTGAGAGTTGATGATAGGACAATATTAATACTGAGTTTTTCTTCAAATATTGTTTGCCAGCGCAAATACCTTCTTTCCTTCATTAGCTATGCTATAACACCAACACCCTTCATTAAATCATAATTATCTCATTTAATGTTTAATCTCAACCCATCTAGATTCATCTCAGTGTATTTTTGAGGCATGAATTTGAGGAGAACCAAACATTACAACAATTTAAATTTATAGACCAACATGGAAATTACAACAATGAATAAGAGTCTACTTACGTCATTGCTTGATAAATGGATTCAATGCCATACCGCATGGCAAATTCATCTACGATCTCTTCCGCCGCCTCGTCGAAGTAAACCTTCCACGCATCGTCCCCTTTCGCTTGGGGCAAATTCACCATTCCTCCATTGTTTTCACACAACGAATGAAATAAATTTTCGTGCAAACACGTATATTGCACATGGTATGGAGCAACCTACACAAAAAAACAAAAAAAAAAACAACAACGTTGTGATATTACAATAATTTAACTTAGAGCTGAAACATAATGTTAAATATATGTAAACAAATAAATACTAACGTTACTGTACAAAGCAGGGTCACTAAAAGGAGTATCATCCATACAAGTTCACTGAATTACAAAACGGACTTCAGTATGGTCCTTTAAGGCTTCCATCTCATCAAAACTGGGATAATGCTTTCCTATCTACAATATAACTTCCTCATTTAACTTGTCACATTTCGTCTTAAGGTACCTGATTGTTAAATACAGACTCATTTGTACAAACTCTTTAAATCATACTAAATTCTTGAAGATATTGAATACTAGAACTCACGATTCACGCTGCAAACTAACATTTCTATTCAAAATCATGAAAGGAAATGTTTGATCAGAGTTAATGTTCACATATATATATCGTTTGAACACACAATACTAACTAAGTTCTCTGTTACGGATGTATAAAAGAGATTTAAAACTGGTATTCAAGTGCATTACTTAGTGTGAATTGTATTGCAATGTTTTAATAAGCGATAGATGTCACCACAGCTATGACATAGTTCTTAAGTTAAGTTTAACTTGAACTGAATGTTTTGTGCTTTTTGTTTAATTTGTAATTCCAGTAATGTTTTATGCTGCTTTCTAATTAATCTTTTATATTGTAAAGTATATTTGATATGTAAAGTAATGCTTCTGTTATACTTAAATAAACAGGAAACAACAGATTACATTTAACAATCATACACAGACTTTTCATTGTTTAAAAATGTCATTGAGTCAAAATCTGTAGCTCAATACTCACAACAAACCATCTAAATAACTGTGACGGCTATATGTATGTGAATGGAACATAATAGAATTTAACAAATGAGTAACTTTTACTTTGTATGTTCTCAGACCTGAAGTAAGTTCAAAAGAATTTATACATTCGCGAAGTAATGTAGTTTTATTTATCAAAAATTCACGGCTAAATAATCCCCTCTGCGTGTAGCCCCCAATATTTGAGGGAACATAAAGGGGCATCTGTAGGCTATTAGGCTATTAGGCTATTTGCGTGAGTTACCGTCTTCAAACTTCAAGGGACCTACAAAGTGAGAATTTAGGAACTATTACAGATTAGTTCCAGAGTTATTACAATCTATTCCACATCAAGACTTTTGTACTTTTCAAATGTTCTGTATTTACATTAACACCACAATATTTAGCTCCTACCACTGAAAAACAGAATATTATCAGCTAAGACAAATCGGAAATACTTATATTATTTTATTGACATATTTGAGTTTTATTTTTGTTATCATAAATAGAATACGCTTTTTGTTTCTATGTTTCAGTGTAAAATGATACAACTGCTATATTTTAAGCTTTTCTGTGAATGAATAAATAAGTAAGGACTTTTTCGTTCGTAATTAACTCGATATTTGCTGTCCAAATATTATTTAATAAACAAAGAAAGTTTGTAAAATTTGGTCAAAACGCCTTGGTGAATAATCTTTGGAATGTTTTAGCCAAAATTTAATGATTTTTTGAAGTTCTATAGAATGTTGTATACTTTGAAAGACCGAGAAAAAAATGACGTTATTACACTGATAAAAGTTATTAATTTTCATCAATTTGTATAAACCTTTGTCTTCCTCTGTGCAACATAATATTTTAAAATTTATACTAATGTAAAGCTTTTTTTGCATTTTCCAATATGTAATATACACGTGAGCAACCTTTGTTCTGACACCATCTTAATTCTTAGCAAGATTACAGTGGAAAACAAATAGTTGTTTGTAATATGTAATTTTTCAGTTGCGCATTGTGTTAACACTAGCATTTAAAAGAAGCAGAATCCGAAAAAAAATCTATTGTAATACCACTGAAATCATTCCTACCTTTTCCTCTCCTTTAATTTCAACACTAATATGAAGACGAATAGCACCAGAAACTGCAGACTTATCTGTTCTCTTTTCCAGATTGTACCAAACGTCCATCTCACCAGACAGAGTACGAACCTGAAAAGAAAGAGAATGTCAACTGTTTATTCAAAAGTACGAAAGGAATTGCTTGCCTTCACAATTCATTTTTAGATTTTTTTTTACTTTAATAAAAGCTAAACAATATTATCGCAGAAGGTATTAACAGTTAGAAAAACACTACATTAAAATGGCGACATGTAGGAGATAGTAGAACTTTGAAAAAGAATATGGATTTTTTGTAATCTAGTGTAAATAATAAAATTAAAGAGGTACTCTCATATTCCACTTTCTTCACAAGTTGTGTATAGTTTTCGGCAACCGTTACGCAATTAAACTACAGGGTGAGGCAAAAGTCGGTTAACACCCCTGCATTTTCACACTTTGTAACGCAATAACTTCTTAACCAATACATGTAGGTCAAAATGGACTGAACTATTGTTTATCTGAGCTCGCGATCGTGTCAAATGATACCCCACATGCCCCCCTTCCCATTTAAAATTCCAAAGTTGGATCCAAAATGGCGGACTCCAAGATGGCCACCATGACACCCATGTCGTGCAATATGGTCCATGACCCACCTGAACAATATATACCGTGATATAAGTGTGAACGCCAAGCCGTTCGAGTGATACAGGGGTGTTAACCGACTTTTGCCTCACCCTGTATGATTATGATTGTATGCTTCTGTAATCATATTCGCCCTACCTCTTCATGCATGGTGACACAGACAAACGTCCATGCAAAAGTAATTAAGATCAAATTCTTTCGTGATGCATGAAGCCAAATGCAAGAAATACTCTTTGTGCATACAAAATTTGATCGTTTAGCTGGCAGTAGTGATCAAATACTATTTTAGCAAACAGGACACCGAAATTTAACTCACGATGACACTCTACCACATCCATTTTTAAAAATATTGAGCTAGAATTTGCCTTATAGTACGGATACACAATGTTTCAATAGGTAGTCGTCCGTAACTGAGAGTCTCTGGTTCGCCCTTTTCAACAGAACTACAGATTTTCCTCATGTTAGCCGGTAAATATAACGGTGGATGTAATCAAGTTCGATACAAAACCTTCCTCAGTTCAGTGACTAAATTTAAGTGGCTCTAAAGTATTTTTCTTTGTGGGAAGGGATTAATTGAATCTGGATTCGTATGAGCATTATTCTCTAACGCCCGCTAGCGCTAGCAGGTAGAAAGAAATTGACGTCTGTTTTAAAATCAACGACCCAACCTCGATTTATCAAGCTGTTTCAATCTGGTGACCATCGATGACAAGGATGAAAGTTCGTTTTAGTATCCGTGGTAAACATGAAATGGGAAGGTGTTACAGACAAGAATTCATTGCAAAATTTCGTTTCCCCATTCTTTCATTTCTCTCTCGCTTGTTCTCCTGCGAATTGCACTATAACCACACGATTGGACAAAATTGCCGAGAATTTAGTATTTTGCTTAATTGATGTCATGCACCTTTTATTCTTTATAGTCTTACAATTATTTTATCAACTTATCCGTTAACATCCTCAGGGATGTTACGATTAGGTTTTGAAATTTGTAATTGTGTATACCCAAATTTGATTAAATTTATAATTGTCATCTCTGTTGAAGTTCTAATCACGCGTTGTTATTTCCATTATTACCTGTATAATTCTTTTCTAAATAATCGCTGATTTTATGTAGCACCTTCGTATCATGGCAATAAGTTAATTCTTCACAGATATATCAATGTTTTCCCCACAGCTAATTTCTCCCTACTACCCATATTAGAATGTAGCCGATGCTCTTTAATTCTAGTTTCATTTGTTCTTCCCTGCATAATTATCGTTAACTTATACTGCTACAATCGAAATAGCATGTATCAGTCGTGTTTCTAAACTTTTAGAATGTATTGGTTTAAGAGTTAGCAGTGTCTATAAAGAATATACTTTAAATGAAGACAACGAAGTTTCACACGTATTTTTCTTTTAACAAAACAGGTGCTGTTTCAATAAACACCGCATATTACTATACAATATCTGCTCAACAATATTACTCACATTAGTTCATACATTTACTGCCAAATCATTTGTTGTATTTATATATAAGATCGTTGACAGTTATTTACACGGTCTATATTTACTACTCATTTATTTTTCATCTGTTGAATCGTAGCATGATCGTTGTTAACTCTTTAACAAAAACGAATAGCAATTCGCATTCCAAAGATATATACACACTTCCTGCTGTAATCTTAATACATTCCCGCCTGACCAATATGCGATTTTCCACAATTACAATTCATTTTGTAAATACCTGCAATGTTATATAGGGGAGCACCTTTGACGGATCACAGTTTGCTTTTGGTTTCTCCGATGGTATATAAATGATTCTGATTCTACAGTTTTCAAGTACTCTGCCGACTCAATTCATAACACTGCTTACTGAGGAGAAGGCAGCAGTTCTTTTCCTTTCTTGATCCTTATTTTTCTCCTTGTCTTTATTTAAACGTTTCTGTTTCTGATCGATTTATTTTATTATTTTCTTAAATTTTCTGTACAAAAATAAATTGTACCAATTTCTAAGTAAGGATGTTTTAACATCGGAAATTTCTTCTTTCAAATTTTCCTTCCCAGAGATCTTGTAAGCTTGTCCTCCCAGACTTGAAATAACAGCTTGCTTCTGCGTAGGGTGATGATGGGATTTTTAATTTAAGTAGAGAGGTCTGTGGGCGTTAGCTTCCCATAAATTTTGTGTCCAAGCCTCACAGCGTTGGGCTTGTAAATTAGAATACCCAGGAATGATAATTCACCGTCTTTTCCAGTCTCCATTGTAGCCTGTATATTTGGATTAATCTTATTGAGATAATGCAAAAACTTTTCTTCTTTTTTCTCCGTACCTTGTTGCCGTATGGCGAACATACATCAACATATCTTTATATCTGTCCCAACACTTAGGTTGAAACACAGCAGGTTTTAATGCCTTTCGTTCAAAATGTTTCATATAAAAACTTGGTACTACAAGCGATAGTGACAAACCCATTGTTAATGTGCTAACAGATGAGCGACACAGAAATAGCTTGTTAAATTGAGACATTGGCTTGATTCTCAGTCCCCACTTCTTTTGTGTATCTTCAACATACTTTTATGTATCACTCTCACAAACTTCGCTGCAAATGTGAGCTTCGTAAACTCAATCGAGCTCTTTACCTTTGATTTATTGTCTAATCACTTACAAGACTAAGTCTCATTTACAAGTGACATACGTCATGGTGAACCGATGGTGGTTTGCCATTGCCTTCCATCGGATGAAGATGACGTCCTAAGAACGGGACCTAAAGTTTAACGTGGGCTCCGAACCACTTATGACCCCACCGGGAATTTCCTGACTCTTTTCGACAGAGGATGTAACACAGTTCGAATGAGACAGTCTTTGACAATATTCTATAGATAAAAAGAAGCAAATAAATCTTGATAAACATCAGATAGAAAAATAATGCTCCATTTTCAACATTCTTGTTCTTGAAGGTCAAAATTTTGACAATTTTATATCACAATTGTGACTAGACAAAAAACAAGAATTCCGTTGAAATTATTATCAGTTTCCGTTTATTATTATTATTATTATTATTATTAAATTTAGTATATTTCAATACTTTAAAATAATACTTTAAATTTTAGTGCATCATTAGCTGCATAGTAATCAGGAAGTTTTACCAAATACTAAATTTTAAAATAAAAGAAATAAAAATGTAGCCACAATGTCTGAACAACGTTTAGTAAATCCGATTCTAAAACTCAAAATGTCTTTTAATATAATAAATTTTATAATTAGATACTCTAAATTTAAATAATTTTGGAAAACATTTAAAACTTTTCTGCTTTTCAAAATGTTATTTTTTAAATGTTTATTTAATTTTCATTTATGCCCTAAACAGTCAACTATGGTCTAAGGGATGGCACTGGGCGATCACTTTTCCAAAAGAGGAATGGAGAAAGTAGCTGCCAGTGGCTTAGGTGATACCCCATCATTGCATTCGATCGGTGAGAGTGAGGAAAACTCTAAAAACTTCAGTCAGGATTGCCGACAGTAAGGGTCGAACAAAATTCTAACAATAACAATGATCAGAGGAAAATTTCAAGATTTTAAACTGAATTTTGGCATTCTACCTACTTTTGTCTACGTAATCATATTATTTTGACATTTTTAAAATTCTCACTTTCAAAACTTATTTTCTAAAAAATGAAGCGTCTTTTTCTTACCACATGTTTCTTAATGACAGAATGAATGTATCAGCATATGTCCTGTTAGAATGATCTTCCGGGGGAGTTTCACACACAGCTCACAGTCTCGCATTGGCATGAATTTGTTCTTCCTATCAATGGTATTTCTGTCGTACCAAAAGCACGGAAAATTCTTTAAATTATGGACATCGTTCCGTCCTTCTGGAAGGAACTGGTACGTTCTATCATTACGGCTTGTTTTCAGCTGTAGAATATCGTCAAAAACTCTGTCGGTTGAATTCTGTTATACAATGTATAGTTTCAAGGTAATGCATGTTTGTGTAGTTCCTTCTGTCACTTGCTGAACCATAATGAATAATGTAAGCAACTTAATATATTCTGTGTGGATGAGTTGTTTTATAACTTTCTAGTTAAAGAGTTTACACATGAGAAGCTAAAAAGAAACTGTAAAGTTCACTTGGGATGCAAAATAAGTTTTAAGCAGATTTATACTCTCTTGAGATGAGCTGCATCGGCATACTTTCCTAACTCCTTTCACACTGTGCATAAAACGAATCCAAATTCCGGTGTATTTTCGTTAACAAATGGTTTTTATCAATTTTTCACGTGAAATCTAAAAAATATCATAATTTGTGGACTTAACAAATCTTGATTCAGAACTTTTCATACATCCAGGTAGAAACTAACATCCGATTTTATTTGGCATTCATTCCTTGTAGACTAAAGCACAAGATGTAAGTACTTTAATTGAATGGTATTTATACTATTGTAAGGGGTTTCACTTATAAAATACTGTTGAAAAGAAATCTAGCAGTATTTTTTAATATTAAAGATAGTAATTATATACTAACCTCAATAATAGTTTGGCCCAGGAAATCGTCAGATTCTCTTGTTAATTTTTGTCTTAATTTTGATTTTAAGTCATTATCTTCATCCCATACTCGCACTTTGATTCTGTCTGATGAGTTGTGACATTCACTGGATAGAAAGAGAGAAAAACAGTAAATACTGTGTTGTGTGTTATTAACAAAATAAACTACGACTGTAATAAAGTATTTGTCGATTTGTGTCTTATTTACGAGTGCTTTCTGTGTTAGACATCATTCGACGTAATCATGGAAATTAAAATACTTGAGGCACAGATAGATAAAGAAGAAGGAAAATATGTGGAGAAAAGCAATCGTCAGAATAGACAGATGGAAAATAAGAACTTAATTGATGTAGGGTGTCTGTTTCAGAAGAAACGTGGCAGCTTATATATGTTAAGTTCCTATTTTCTATTTATCTAATTATTTATTAGTTTTCTGCACATATTTTTCTTTCTTTATCTACCCGTGCCTCAAGTATTTGATTTCCATGGTTATGCTGCGTATTATTGCATGAAAACGTTGGATCTGTCACATAATAATAATTTAAAAAAACATTCTACAGGAGGTCTATAATCCGCACTCACGTATCACATATATTTAAAACACTATCACTTTAATGTTCATATCTAAATCACTTACAGATTGTTCATGAACATATCGATTGTTCATAAATAACTCTATACAATCACCACAAAATTGTGGGTTTTAAAATGTTTCCTTATACCAATTATTATTCCAAACAATTATGAAACAGTTACCCTATGGACAATTAATAAAAACAGTGACTAAAAAACTTACCTATAAAATATAAAACACACAACTAAAAGAATACATTAACAAATAAAAATGTATTTCCTCTGTTTTCTATCAGGACTTATTAACAGTAACATGTAATGCTTATCACTATGTGTAAGTTCAACACATGAATCCTATCTCCAACGGACGGCAGCCTCTAGTCGGTTCACAGTGATTCAATTTTTTAGCCACGAACAGTTTATAGCGATTTGTGAACGGCAACATTAAGAAAACTCAGTGCGTGACTATGCACATTTCATTTATGGCATTAATTGTCTTTCTATATAACATTCAGTATGTTTGAAAAATAATTATGAATTGAATTGAATTGAAATAATTTACTATATTTTAAAGTAATCAACGTTTAGGTTACCAAACGCAATACTAAACGAAAGCAAAGATGTCAATGACACATGCAGCGAAGAGGTAATAATTTACAAAACAACTGAATGTTTAACATGTTGAGGGGCTGACTTAACTCGAATCCGAAAAGATGTAATTAGCAAATGATAATCCACTAAACAATAAAATAATTTTTCATGAAGGACACTTGAAAACACGATTTTAACAAGTTTAAAAGCAACCAAATCTCGATGACAGTAATTGAAATCACTTTTTACAATTTAAACAAACTCTATCACGAATTGAATAGTATAGGCTGCTCCATTTCCAAGAAGCGATAGCATAAACAGCAGCTTTGTTCGTATAAATTAATGTTACATGTAAAATAGCGTATACCTCACAAATCACTTTTTCGCTTGGTGTAATTTCATTTTTTTATGCCGCCAGAGAAATCCAGATAAAAGCAATTTCCGCATTTAGTTGAACAATGTTCTTAATTTAATTTTATATAAACTATTAAATTGCTCTGATAACTAATTAAAAGGTAGCCCAAGGTACTACTACTAATTATTAATATTATTAAATTTGTTTCGCAACCTGTGTGTTTTAAAAGGTTGAAATGTATTCGTTGAGTTTATATCAAACTGAATTTGTAAAAATCTGTACAAAATAACAAATAATTTTAAAGTTTATAAAATATTCACTAAAAAGGGAATATTTTGATACTTTTCTTAATAAGAGAAATTACTTGTTTTCAAAATGACTTAAAGATATTCAAAGATAGAAAATTATCAATAGAAATATGTATCTAACCCAACGACGTGTCGCAAGTTATTTAGGATACTTACAACTACCCGACGTCAATGTGTTATATATATAAAAAAATAATGTAAAAAAGTGGTTGACAAATCCATACTAGAACTGTAATAGACGATAGCAGAAGATCTATTTCCAAACATGAACCAGAACAGAGATAATCTTAACTAGATGCACAGTTATTATCGATGTGTTAATGTTCTGTTAACAACTTCCATCCAATGTAACATTTTTCCACGTAGGTTAGATGCACTTGACACTTAGGTTAGATGTGTCAAATGTTGTTTTATGAACTAGTTTTATGATCTCTGACGTGTCATCATCATGGGATCTGATTAAGAATTAAATAACATGGGCAAGTACAAATCACATAAGTAAGTAAAAGGTGTAAAAGTGTGCGAATAATCATAGCTTACATGAAGACGTCGATTGCTTCGATTTGGTGCTATATTGAGAAATATATATTTAATGTAGCAATGTTCTTCCTTCTACGAACTTACTTAACAGGTCCTATGTTGTCTAGATTGTCCAAGACTACATGTACTGTGAAGGAAGGCCGCATAGGAAAATAAATATTAATATTTTTAATTGTTTTTCTTTAACTTTCTATAATATTCGCAATTTATATTTTAGTAAGCTTGTCTTAAGAACAATGACATGAGTAAAACTTACAAGTAGAACTTTTCGTTCCACACTGGATTCAACTCCTGAGGCATTGTACGGGTCCTCTTCTTGACTTTGCCCACCTGAACAGTTACATAAGGATCTGAAGTACCACTTTTATCCTTAGCTATCAACCCTTGGGCACATATTACTACGAAAGAAAAAATATATATCATTTAGAACACTTAAAACAAAAATAAGTCACAATCCAATGTGAGACTTTTATCACAGGCAAAATTCGCATTTTTCTGTGTTCAAGCTGAAAAAATACGAATGCAGACATATATGTTTCACAAATTGAAAGCATGTGTTAATATATTGCACATCCTGAATGAAGCTAAGTTATAAAAACACATCGAACAGTGATTTACATGTAAGTAGAATTTAAAACAATTTGAACTCATTTTTACATTAAGAAAATCACATATCTGTTCGTATGCAGATAGTTGGTGATGAATTATGTAAAAGTGTTGAACTGGTAATGTACCAATACATTTTGTATTAAACATTTAGATTTTTAAAGACGTTGTGATTGATTGCTGTGCAAAAAATTTTGAAAAGTGTACTGTGTTTAATTTTAATATATATTCTCTGTGAGCTTCTCGTTTTGTGAGTTGTGTTGAAGTATTAACATTATACACAAAGAACAAGTTTCCATGCAACAGAGAAAAAAGCATGATGATTTTCTAGGTCTAGACTGAAAAATCATAAAACCGACTAAATATTGACATAAGCTTTACAAAAATGATGTATTTATCATGTTATTGAGTGAATTTCGTATGCTTCAGTCATTACCATTTCACCATTCATGTAAACATAGAAATCTCTTGTAAACGGACAGTGTTCATATGTAAATAATCTGTTATGAACGACAAAAAACACTCGAAATACAAAGTAGCCATAAAATAATATAGCTGTGCTAAGTACGAATGTCAAAGCTATTCAAAAGTAGTAAAAAAATATATCAGCATGTACTTGCTCAAAAAAGTCTTAATGATAATAAGTATAAAAGTAATCATTAAGACTTGTGTTTTGTTTTAAAAAAAAAAGAAAAACAGAATTCCAAAAAAGCAATCAAGTGTAAAAAAGTGCTTACTGAAAAAAATCTACGATACTTTGTAATTTAGTACAAAGATAAAAATGAGCTCTTTACGTTAATGTATTGAAAAATAAAGCCAATCACTCAATCTACTGGAATATGTTTTAAAAAATGGCATAGCATAAAAATATCATGTTAAACTAAGCTACATGCCTAACATGTTTTCCTCTATAATAATGACTAATGTCTAATGTCATGTTGTATTAGTAATAAGTATTACAGCATTACCATACAAATTATGCATGCTGAATGCATTATGTTAAAGTAGAGAGTTCTAGTGTAGAATGTAACTATGTAAAGACAATCCCTTTTGAAAAGAAATTACTTAGAATAATTATAGTTAATTTCTACAATACTTAATAGCATTATAAAAAAAGGACTCAGTGCTAGACCCAGATGAAACAGACAGCATACAAGGTACACGAGAAAGACATAGAAAGGCTACAGGATACAATATCTGCAATAACCTACAACAGGCACTGTTTAAAGCTACGTGTAAGACAGAAGACAAAAATAAATATATTCAAAAAGTGATAGAGAAGTGGTAGTAAGTAAAACAAATGTACAGTTCTCAGAAAAAGAGCTTCAAGGTTATGTTCTTGCTATTGGAAGATTTACAGAGCAGTCGTCTATAAAGAAGTTGGTGCAGGTTTCATGTCATTTTTTTGGTTTTTCATTTATTTTTTTTCGGTTTGCTGGCCGTTGGGTACCTGTTATAGCGATCTTGCATGACCATTTGGATGTTCCTTCTAATACGATATCCTCTGCTTGTTCAATTGAATCAATGTGAGTGTCAGGATCCACTGAAAAGGTGGTTCTGTGGAAAGACAAAACACCAAAAACACACCACATCAATACACATAGGATAGCAGCATTCACGGAACCATACAGGCAACGTATGGAGAGAAAAAAAGTTGAAGAAAGGGGATAGGAAAACCGAGATAATCTGTACAAAAGAAAAAAATCACATTTGCATATATTTTCCCCATTACTACAGCTTTCGTAAATCATGAAGACAAGTAGTGAATAGGTGAGCACATTTTCTTTTGGTGTTATCTCATAGTTTTCCTTTCCGTTTAAAAATTCTCACAAAAAAGAATACCACACTCCACCTAACATAAATATAACTCATTCGAAAAGCATGTCCATTTTTTGTTTGAAGAAATTCACACGTTTACGTTCTTTCCTTTTATATAAAAGGAAGAGTAGAAAAGAATGAAGAATTTTGTTATAAAAATGGACACCCTTTCTTTCCACTTACATCCCAAACAGGACATAGAGAGGATGAGGAGACAAACCTGTGATTGCTATTTTGGCAGACCACTTGCTCGTACCATCTAATACGGACTGTTTCACAGCTTTCATGTGGCCAATATGGCTTTTTTCTTCCACTCCAAATACGTCCCTGTATTATTCAGGAGATAAAATAAGGAATATCGTTTAGTTGAGGGATTTTAGAACATTACATGGTAAGATCACGTTGTTAGGAAAGAAAAACGTTAGAATACCAAGAGTTTAAGAGGCAGAAGAATAAACCAAAGAGAAAAAATCATGAAAAAATTCTTTAACTACAAAAGAAATGAAGGGTAAATACTAACAGATAGAGGGGAAAATAAATACAAACAAAAAGGAACAATTTAAGAGCACTTTTATTGACGTATTACTAATCAGGTTGTTTAGTTATAGAGACAAATTTAAGTTGTTGATAAATAAAAGTAACAATAGGCGATCATGCACTCCTCCCCTCTTTTTCCCTTCGTGGTACATGCTATGGCTATATAAGCTTTGTTAAGCATGCATTTTTTATGTGGAGAATTCGTAATAATCATGATAGCTGTGAGTATTTTGAAATTCAGAACGGCCAAATATGTTTTCATGTATTTGATCTGCCAGAATGCATGATACTATCTAAATATGCTGATGTACTAAGCATTGCTTTAGATTATTGTTTAAATATATATCAATGTTTATATATATTTAAATTCTTAAAAAAAATAACTACACTACTTAAAATATCGTAAGCCAAGTGGAATGTTTTCTCTGCCTGAAGCACGCTCTAGATTCCTAAATTATGTTCTTAAAAAGACATTATGGTTGCGTTGCATCCACAATTGCATGTTCCTTCATATGCAGCAGAAAAGCAAATAATAATACTGAACGTTTGTTATAAATTTGTTGGGAAGGGTATCTGCAAGAAACCAAATATAATAAAAATCTAGATCACATTCTTAGTGTTAGTAAAATACCTCGTGAGAAACATAGTAGATTTGTTCGTTGGTCAAAATATTCCATTGGTTTTCGTAAATTACACTCCTCATTTGTACTAAATCTTTAACAGTTAACCATATACAGTGTGTAAGAAATGCATATGTGAAGAAATATACAACACAAAGGTTTAACTAATAAATATCTTGAAGTAAGTAAATGTTGAAATGAAATATTTTACTACAATGTAATTGATAAATAATGTATCCATTCTTTAAAGCATAATTCAAATCTTCTAACGATCAGATTCATATAGTACTCACAAATGTTATCAACTGATAAAATGTTTCAACGTTTACTCGAAGAGATTTTCTAGATTGTCAGTATTTTTTTAGAAAAATAAAATATCTGTAATTTCTCTTCATTTTCTAACATTGATGAAATATGTTCCAAGTAAGAAAAGGTTAGGTTGTATTTAAGTAACGATATCAAAAAAACATATGGTAATTGAAATGTCAACTATTAAAATAGCACTATAATTTGCTTAGTTAATTATTTATTGATGCTTGAAGTATATGTGATGGAAGTCTAAATATTACTTTTAAAACACTCGGCATCTGCAGGCCACATTTTAAGCAAAATTATATAATGCAAGGTAATATTGTTTTACAAACTGTGCATGATAAAAATTACAATATATTAATATTTTCTCTTAAAGCAAATTTGTTTAGTTTAAAATTTATTCTGTGATCAATTTTGTTTGTTTTTTCACAAAATATCTACACTTTAGAAACTTTAATTTTTTTTAACATGTTTTATCTTTTTTTTAAATCAAATACATGTTTTGATAAATAATGTATACAAATGTAACATTTCGAGTTAAATTTTTCAGCTTTTTAAGCTGCTCTTTCATAAATGTTTTCTGATGCCTTAAAGTTAAAATTATAGAATTTTTAAGAAATATCCAAAATTTTAATGTTTTAAGTTTAATGGCATAATTCTGAGGTAAGTGTTGTGACGTGAAGCTAACCCTAGGTAAGGTTAACTTGTGATGCTTTACTATCTTTTTTTGTTTTCTTTTTCTGAAATTTTGAATTTTTAAATCCTTTAGACAACTTTTTCTCAGGACGGATGGATGAAGATGGGAGAACTGGTGGAATAAAGAAAGTAGCAGGAAACGGGAGAACCACAAGAAAACAGTGTTTGCCCACCAAAAAACCAACATGTCAAAAGAGAAATCGAACTGACAACCCTAAGCGCCAGAGACAAGCGCTCTACTACTGAGCCACTGCGGCCTGCTATTCCCTTTCATCAGACAGAATCTATGTTAACGTTTTAAGGACTAGCCCTATAGTTTTAAGAGGACTTCGAGCTACTGGTGTCTCTAATAGGAATCAAATTCGCGTCTCCTTGATGACAAGGCGACAAGCTTTACGATTCATTATTTTACAAATATATGATAATAATATTTGTTAATGAATAAAATGTTCGAAGAATTATGGACTTTAGGTTTCGTTGCAAAGCAGTTATATTTAAACTATTTTATGGAATGTGCTTTGCAATTAGTTTTTAGCAAATATGTTCCCTAAGTGTTATTTCTCACGGTGAAAAATAAAACTAAATAAATTATATATAAGAGTAACTTGATATTATTGGAAATTAAAGCGTGAACTATGTTGACGATAATGATCAAAACCAGTGACTGTTAATGTTTACTTTTAGTTTCAGTTCGAACATCCGTCGCAAGGATTGGGGATAGAATGCACGGGAAAGGGTCTGATATATAGATAAAGCTTTGCACGTTACCATTACTTGTTCTGTAAGTTATGACAATTTTTATTTTTGGTGCCTTATTTAGTGTAACTGAAGTAAGTGGAACAGCGCTGTAAGCAACTGCAGCTGTGATATCATCTTATGCTTATTTATATTTAGTGATCAGAAAATTAATTAAAAATTATTGTAAGCATTGAATGCGTTACAGGTATTCGTGTATATTAACATCAAACGTAGTAAATAGTACGATAGTAAAGATGAAAGAGAAAAATAGAATAGAATAAATTAATTTTAAACGTTTAAAAGATAAAGAAAATGAAAGAACACTAAAGATTTTATTGTGGTGATTCATTTTAAAGAATTATGATTGCTTTCAAAATATGACTAACAAGTATACTGGAATTGTCATTTAAAACAGTAATAACTTTAAATACATAAATGACTGATTGAAGTTAACTTATGCAAATCCTTTCTATTTAATATTTAGAACAATCTAAATCAGACCTATTTAACATAAATTAAATCGGATTATTCGGAAACAAAAAAATAATTTCCATATTACTAGAAGTTCCTAAAAATACACCGACAAAACAAATAGAAAAGTAAAAAATAGGACTTTTATGAATTGAAAAAATAAAAATATTCAGAAGGTAAATTAAATACACATTTATTTTCATAAAATTATAAACCTAACGCAATAACTGTTTGACTTCAGAACAATTGACTGATAAGTTTGTCGTTATTAGACAGGTCAATTGTTAGTAGCTTGTAGTTGATTGATCTTTCTTTGCACCTAATGAACATAAAGACATTTAACTTTTAGTTTTCACACAATTTATGTCATCTGATATTTAATATCTTCGATGTTAACTTCTTCATTTCTAGCTGCACGAAATAGAAATTTAAAATTATCATTAAGACATAAATTCTACTTGTTAACAGCTGTGATTTAAGGTTACACATATATTAATAAATAGAAACATTTTAGAATAACGAACCACTGTTATTTAAACAAACAGCAAAGTTGATGCTTAGATTAAAAGAGTAAATAACAAGGTAATTAGGAAATAGAGGTAATTCTTATTGAACTTTCATTTTGTATATAAAACATTATTAAACGTTAACAAGAAAATATTGAAAATGATTGAGGGCTATATAAGTTTTTAAAAAGTTTTAAATTTGTAGCTGATTTTTATTATTTTCTCCATCTAAAAGTAGAAAATCTGTCTGTTGACTTGTGTGTTATTAAAGAGTTAGAAACGGAAACTAAAACAAATATTTTATCTACAGAGGCAACTTCTCTTGTCTTCCTCATCTTTGTTCTAACGTATGTCATACTGCACAAGAAAATGCTTATTCCTGTTGAATGATTTCGTTAGGCGATGTCAGACACAATCTTACCTAATGAGTTCGAATATTTCAGGCTTTTCTCTCTCTCGCTGTTTCATCCTCTCCTTCATTGCTGTAATAATGCTGTTAGCTTTGTCTTCGGCGCCGTGCTTTGAACTCTTTTCTGCCGCTCCTGTAACAAAAAAATATGCAGTATTAATAACACTTGAAGCAATATATAATACAAAATCACCA
This sequence comes from Lepisma saccharinum, assembly GCA_022664845.1. Lineage (NCBI taxonomy): Eukaryota > Metazoa > Arthropoda > Insecta > Zygentoma > Lepismatidae > Lepisma > Lepisma saccharinum. The sequence continues at coordinate 110,801 of JAGDQP010001167.1, read as the reverse complement.
GGTCTGGATGAAGATCAATTAATGGCCTAAGTCAGGATTTCTCAACCTTTTTCATCCTGTTGCCTGATTTTACCATGTCTTCTAGTCGGCGACCAACAGAAGTAGTTTTCTTTTTTATAATGTGCGGTTTCGTGTCACTTTGTATTAATAGCCTCATGAAGAATTCAACACACACATATTTACGTGGAATTTAGGACAGGGAAAGATCATTCGTTTTAGCTGAGAAGGAAAGCTAACTATGTAGACGATTTTTGGTTCAGTTGAACATTAGTTATTTGGTCTCTTGCAACTTATTTAAGCATATAATTACATTGAGGCCTTGTATCCACCCTTAATTTCAGTAAAATAAGCTGACAAGTTAAATCACACTTAAATTTATTTTAAAAACACAGCCAGCGTAACGGTTTCAATGCTCTAACAACATCTTCCTCAAACGACACATTAATACACACTAACAGATCATAAAAAGTACCAGAAGGTTCAGAGATCCTTTTGACGTCATCCGCCAATTACGTCCCAGAATCCGTTCAGTTTCCAAAACTAAACAAATTGCAACCAACCACAGTCCTCTCACAGGCCACACCCCCTAGTCAACTAAACCGCTATCACAAACTTGTAACAGGAAACAACAAAAAGGAAATATAATCGAAGCACAAAAAGTATATTATTTAAATAAATAAATAAATAAAAATAAATAGACTAAAATATAAAATAAATAAATAATATATAAATAAATAATTTGAAGGAAGCTTAAAAATAAATAAATAATAAAGAATCAAAGGGGGTGGAGAGCTATCGAGCAGTCCCTATTCACTGGAAGACTTTCTCCGCTTTTCTCTTCCAAGCATGTCTTCCCATTCCTCATTTATGCTCAATCCACCATTCCAATTCATCGCTTTATCTCCCGTTTCCCTAATTCTCCTTGCTTCTTTCTACTTCCTAATCAACTTCCTTTCCTCTTGTTACAGTATCTCCGCCCCTCTCCCAGTCAATATCATGCGCCTCTTCCTGTACATGTTTGTAAATAGCTTTTCTGTCTCTTTTCAATCTTACGTCATCCTTGGTTGCTTAAGCCTTTTCTTTAATTTCTTTTTCGTCTCTCCTATATACAATGCCTCACAGTTCATACACGGAACACTATAGACCACTCCTTTTTTATCTTCTCCCTTTAGTTCACCTTTCTTCTTGTTTCTCACCAAGTCCAAGACCTCCTTCCCTCCTTTAACACGGAAGAAGATCAAAAGAAAAGAGATAAGGAAATGTTTTGGAAGCAATTAAAGGAGAATGGTTATAGTGAGGATGACAGAAGAATGATCAGGATTAGAAAATGGCACAAAAAGAAGAAGGATGGAGAAGAAAAAGAAAGTGAAAAGAAAAAGTGGAGGAAGAATTACCGAGAAGATCGAGCGGGTGTTAGGAAAGGCAGGAGTGAAAACATATAGAAAAAGAGGGAGGAGGTTCTTGGGCTCAGTAAGGAACAAGAAGAAAGGTGCACTAAAGAGAGAAGAACAAAGAGGAGTGGTATATAGTGTTCCGTGTATGAACTGTGAGGCAGTGTATATAGGAGAGACGAAAAAAGAAATTACAGGAAAGGCTTAAACAACACAGGGATGACGTTAGATTGAAAAGAGACAGAAATGCTATTTACAAACATGTACAGGAACAGGCGTATGGTATAGACTGGGAGGGAACGAAGAAACTGGAACAAGAGGAAAGGAAGTTGATTAGGAAGTGGAAAGAAGCGAGGAGAATTAGGGAAACGGGAGATGAAGTGATGAGCTGGAATGGTGGATTGAGCATAAATGAGAAATGAGAAGACATACTTGAAAGAGAAGAACGGAGGAAGTCTTCCAGTGAATAGAGACTGCTCCATAGCCCCCACCCCCTTTGGTTCTTTAATATTTATTTATTTTTAAGCTTTCTTTGGATTATTTATTTATTTATTTTATGTTTATTTATTATAGTTTTGGTCTATTTATTTAAATTTATTTATTTAGTTTATATTTTTATTTAATTATTACACATTTGTTTAAATAATATATTTTTTGTGCTTCGATTATATTTCCTTTTTGTTGTTTCCTGTTACAAGTTTGTGATAGCTGTTTAGTTGAGTAGGGGGTGTGGCCTGTGAGAGAAGGACTGTGATTGGTTGCAATTTGTTTAGTTTTGGAAACTGAACGGATTCTGGGACCTGATTGGCGGATGACGTCGAAAGGATCTCTGAACCTTCTGGTACTTTTTATGATCTGTTAGTGTGTATTAATGTGTCGTCTGAGGAAGATGTTGTTAGAGCATTGAAACCGTTACGCTGGCTGTGTGTTTTAAAATAAAGTTAAGTGTGATTTAGCTTCTCAGCTTGTTTAATTGAAATTATTTAAGCAATACTTTTCGCTTACAACCAACATTAATGTAAGTTTATTTCTAAGTATTTTTCGTTAGGAAGAAACTGGTAACAGCTGATAAAATAGAAAAGTTGGAAATGACAACACGATGTCTCAGCAGCAACAGACGTGACTCATAAAGATCTCTTTTCTGCTCTCCTTTGAGGGAAGTTCTGACAAAAATACTGACGTAAATTTAGCGCTCCTGGTGATGAGCATCGTACATATATATAAATAGAAGGTAAAATTACAATAAAAAGGGAGGAATTTACTAACAACTTATTTACTTCATATGAGAGCACACACACGCACAATAATTAACATAGACTTCCTTCACATTTTCCAATCCGACCCAGACACAAGATCAGTATTCCCCACCAAACCTAGATTAGTTTTTTCTGTATCCCCCTAATCTTAGAATCATCTTGGTCCGTCGAATCCTTTCTCGCCACCACCCCAAACCTGGGACTACATGCAAAAGACCCTGTTGCAGGACCTGCTCCATTTTTACCACTTCTCACACAGTAACGATCAATACTGCTTGTGGCCAGGATACCCTAAATCCCAAGGGTACATGCCACACCTGTAATAATATATATTCTAACCTGCAAATTCTGGGATGCCTTTTATGTGGGGGAAACAGGTGGTGCTCTTAACATTCGTATTAACAACCATCGTCACTTTTGCCCTATCAACAAACCGGATGCCCCAGTCTCCTTACACACCAAGTCACTCAACACCAATTTTGATCTATCTTTCCTTGTTGCCATAATACATACATCGCCTCCTTACGACCAGCAGCTCAACACGCCGCCTGTGCGAGGGAGCACTTATTCATGGCTTGAGCGCAAAAATGAAACCTGGCCTTAACCTTCAATAACTCTAAACCTCCCGTTTGCTCTGCATTTTCAACACATTTCCTTCCACGATCTCCTCCCGAACTTACACGCAATACAGTTGCCAATTGTTTCAAGTTCCTGAAATCTACACGCTATACAGCAGGAGCAGTCAATTGTTTTCCAAGCTTGATGCTTCGTCCGCTACGTGTAGTCACTATCGTCTTAGTCTTTTATTCAATCTGTCCGTCATTTCTTCTCCTGCTAAGAATAAGAACTTTTAAAGATCGAAATATCGAAGAAGTCCATGTTAACTACTGTGCCTGTGTGTGTTCTCATATGAAACAAATAACCTCAAAGTAAATTACTTCTTTCTTGTAGTAAATTTACCTTAAATTGCCTTTCCTGCTTTCTTTTGTGTTAGTGATATATATAAAGTACATATAAGAGAAGGCCGGACAAGCAATATATTAGGTGAAATTTTAATACAAAGAAAGGAATTGTACTTACGTAGTATCTTGACGAAAATTACGTACACAATTACACACGTAACACTATAAAGTAACTTAATTTTTTCAGCTTCAACCATCTTCAGTTGTAGACAAGAAAGAAGTTCACTGAACACACGTGCACAATTTGAAGGGATAGAAAAACAAGATAGCGGATCTCCACATCAAAAACAATTGACGACGTTCTGCACGTGCGCAAGTACTGATTATAAACGGGTTATAGAAATGGTGTTTTTTTGTTGAAAATTGGGCTCGGTATAATAATTAATAATAGTAATATTAATAATAAAAACGGGACTAAGTAAAGGAAACGCAGCCAGGAAAGTGGAATTCAGTATAAAAACCGCAGTTGGACAAAGTGGAATTAGTTTAGAAAACGCAGTCAGAGAAAGTGGGATATAGGAAACGCAATGAAAAGGGAGTAGGTTGCCGAGTCAATCACAAAAAGCGGGTGTCAGTATAGGAAATGCTAAGAAAAGGAAGTGAATGGGCAGGAAAGAAGGGGAAGTGTGGATGTAGACGTGGAGAGAAGGAAGAAAAGAAAATATTGAGGCTACTGCAGGTTTTGGCTACTGCAGGCTACTAACGGAGACCAGATCTCAGTTTTGCTCTCAAGCCCTGAATAAAAAACTCTTTTACAGAGACGACGCGTGGATGTGTTTGTGGTGAGGGATAGGGTGTTGATTATAGCTATACGGAAACTGTCGTCGAAGTCAGTGTTGTGCAATTGCGTGTGTGTGTGCACTGGCAAATCAGGTCTGTTAGTGATGGAAAAGTGGCGGTGATTATTGACACGGAGGTTCAAGGGGCCGCCTGTTTCCCCCAACATAGAATGTTGGGCAAAGTGTACAGGTTAGGATATATATGACGTTTGAGGTTTGACAGGTTCCTTTGAGATGTAGGGTGAAATTGCCATCGGCTGTGCTGATAGAATTGGAGACGTAATAAGGATGGGACAGGTTTTACATCTAGTGCTGTTACATTTGTGGGCGGGAACTGAAGACAAATGGGACGAAGGGTTAGTGTGCACCAAGACGTTTCTAAGATTGGGAGGACACTGAAAAACTAATCTCGGCTTGGTGGGAAAGTCAGATCTAGTATCGGGGTCAGATTGGAGTATATAGGAGTGGGAATGTAGAATTTGCTTGATCTTTTTTTTGACTGACTCGGCAACCTACTCTCTTTTCATTGCTTTTCCTATAAAATAACATACTTTCTCTGACTACGTTTTCTAAACTAATCCTTTGTCTATTTTCTCTGACTGCTTTTTTTATACTGAATTCCACTTTCTTGACTGCGTTTCCTTTACTGAGTTCCAGATATTATTATTATTATTATTATTATTATTATTATTATTATTATTATTA
>JAGDQP010001167.1:74313-105698 GCA_022664845.1 Lepisma saccharinum | reverse complement strand
TATTATTATTATTATTATTATTATTATTATTATTATTATTATTATTATTAATTGTTTTTATTATTATTATACCCAACTCAATTTTCAATACAAAACCCGTTTCCCATCAATACTTGCGCACGCGCAGAACGTCGTCAATTGTTTTTGTTGTGGACGTTCGCCATCTTGTTTTTCTATCCCTTCAAATGGTACACGAGTGTTCAATAAACTTCTTTCTTGTCTACAAGTGAAGACGGTTGAAGCCGAAAATTTTAAGTTACATCATAGTGTTATGTGTGTAATTGTGTACATGATTTTCGCCAAGATACTACGTAGGTACAATTCCTTTTTTTTCTATTCAAATTTAACCTAATATGTACAATCGACTTGAGACAGTTGTCCACATCAAACCTACCAACAGTATGCAATATGTAAATTTCAATAGCTCCCATTCCTACCATAATAAATTCTATCTCCCATACGCTCTTGCTGTTCGGGGCTCCGCATCTACTCCTCTGACGATCTACTTCAAAATTATTTCAGTACCCTCTCCTTGGCTCTAAACGACCATGGATATCTCAATCACCTCATCTGTAAACAACTGAACCGTGTCAGATATCACTCTAACTCCAACTGACCTCCCGGTGAAGCTCTCTACGCTCCCAATCTTCTCACTCAGTAACACCCCAACCTTCAGGCCCTCCAAAACCTCCTGAAACTGACGCATCTTATATTCACTGCGTCACCTGAAACTGAAAGAGTTTTCCCATCGTGCCCCAAAATAGTCTACCTCAACGCGACTCTTGGCAGAACTGAACCCATTCAGCCCCTCGCCAAATCTGGCCAGTGCAATAAACCCCACCGGAGAACCTATTCTATTTTTGATCGCAGTCTGTCCTTGGAACATCCTGTCACTCACAAGACGTACTCTTTCCGACACTTCTGCTGCAATTGCATATCTTCAAACCTCATTTACCTCCTACTCTGTAACCGATATTCTGTCATCTACGTTGGAGAAACCCAAATACCTCTAACAAACCGCATCAACAACCATCTCAACTTCCGGGTCTCTCCATACCTGAACCACTTCATACGGCTGCACTTTTGACGAAACCTTCCGAGTCAGTATCCTGAAAATTCTGAACCATGAATCACCTACCACAGTTAGAAAGAGATGGGAATAGGAGTACATCTCTATCTTTTCCGCCAACCACGGACCCGGCCTTAACTGCATATCACTCTCTGCAACACAGATTCTTCCTCTCTTCGGTGCTGCCTACTTCCATTCTCTCCTTCCGTCTCTATTTTCACGTTTATTTTATTTTTATTTTTTCTCTTTCCCCCATTTCATCTTTTTATTATAATTACCCCTTCCTCTGACTCTTTACCCTCCTATACCTTTAGGAAACCTCTCACCTACTCCTAGTAACCTCCGCACTTCCTTCTCCATTTGGTGTTTTTTTGGCTCATTTAGATATTTTACCGCCTCTATAACCTGACCACTCGGTTACACAGCATCAGTAGACAACATGGCGACTCCTTAGTACAGTCCTCTCTGTCTATTTTCCCTCCATTGAAGTGAACACGCTTCTGCGAAACGTTTGCCTCTTTTCTATTGTGTGTGTGACGTTCATGTACTCCTGTCTTTGTATTCTGTAATGCAAGTACCTTTGTTTCTACTTTCGTTTCCTATCTTATATAAATATAAAATCGTAAAATAAGGTACATGTACTTACACATAACAGTACAAGGAAAGGCGTACGTAAATTTCACATACACAAACAAAAATGTGTCAACGTTTCGCCAAAGCCATGTTCACATATTAGAAGAGGAGACCGTACTAGGGATCGATTATTTTCCAAATGACGTCAGGTAACAGAGTAGCGAGGTATGGAGACGGGAAAATAAATAAGGGACCGAAGAAAACGGCAAATGGCGAAGGAAATGTGGTGATTACTAGGAATCGATGAGAGGCTTCGTAAAGGAATAGGAGGATAAAGATTCAGAGAGGAATTAATAATAATAACAATAATAAGTTGATAGGGTAAATAATGCCGGGTTCATTATTCAAGGATTAAGATGTACGTCTGCTCCCATCTGTTTCTAACTGTGGCAAGTGAGTCAGGGTTCAGAATTTTCAGGATGCTGATTTGGATGGTTTCGTCAAAGGTGCAGCCGTGATATGAAGTGTGTATAGGTATGATTAGATACGGAAAGAGTAGCCATGGTTGTTGATGCGGATTGTAATAGGCGAAGTGAAATAGTTTTTGATGTGGACGTCCACCATTTTGTGGTTTTGTCTCTATCAGTCATCCACTCTTGGATTCAGTGAAAATTTCATTCTATATTCTACTCAAGATGACAAGTTGAAATATCTAGCGTTAAGTGTGAAATGTTCCACGTCATCTTCCTCAGAAAACTATGTAAGTACAATTCCTTTCCTCTCTACTAAAATTTTATCTGTTATATTATCTATCTGGTCTGCTCCTGCATGTACATTACCCTTCGATGTTTCAAACTTTTGGTGAGAAGTCTTTATCCCATTGACACTAAAAGTAATGGAATGCAACGAATTGTAGAATATTCATTACACTTAAAAGAAAACTACATTTTTAAGTATAAAAGGTTCAAGCAATGGATTTGGATATAAAAATTCTAAGAATGAAAATGCTGTTCATGAGAGAAATAGCAAGGAGGGAAAACTGAGTTTTCTTGAGAAAATTCAAATAAATAAATAAAGCAGGAATCAATAAATTGGAAGAATCTTGAAGAGTATAAACAAGAATAGAGCGCAAGTCAATAACTCAGGAATAGGTTAAAATCTTCTGAAGATTTCTGTGCCTTGTGTACGGTAATAAATAGAATTGAATTTTGAATTTCTATTTAAGGCTCATGCCGGGATAGGGGAAGGGAAAGGGTACGTGAAGGTAACGGTCAGAATCTGAGTTGGAAGTACCATCCCGGCATTTGTCTGGTGTGACTAAGGAAAAACCTAAAAAAAATCAGTCAGGATGATCGGCCGCTGAGATTGAACCCACGACCTCCCGAGTGCTAAGTCAACCCTCTACTACTGAGCTACGGCCGCTCGGTACGTAACAGATAGAATCAATATAGAGAAATTATATATTCTTTGTCAGCTGGTGAACGTATGATTTCATGAAATAAACAAATACGTTACAAATAGAAAGTTACTAAATGCTTCTAGAAATGGCACGAAGTTCCGGTGAAGAAAGAATACAAGGTTGGAACAATGTTATATCAGAAAATTCCTGCTAATAGTACCTGATAAAGTGCCGCAGTTTGATTGTAAAATCAATTTTTTAACAATTTACTTCTTGCTTCTTTTCTAAGCAAAGAAATTTCATTTCCTTTTGACATTTGGAGTTGACAGTCATATAAAAATAAAGTATGTTTAACATAGAAATACATTTTTCGTTGGACATGATAAAAAACAAGAAAAAGATAGAAAAAGAGACTAAGAACTTACTTTGTAAGCAGTCCGCATTTAGAAGATCTTTACATTTTTCGTGGCACTTAACTCCGCATTCAGTGCAGCGGACACCTTGTCGCGCAATACCCCACAGCAGGCCTTCACATTCGTAGCAATAAGTTGGTGACGTAGCCGTCCACAATACAAAATTATGGGGTGTTGTGCTTGATATTGGGTAGATAAGAGCTTGTAACGTCTTCTTGTACACGTGCATTTTCTGTGGAAAGAATATTTATCAAAATCACCTTGTGTAAACACATATAGGCAAAAAGATACGTTTATCAATAAGGAAAAATGTTATGTTCTATTTACCTGGCTTTTGGCTCTAATAATCTGAATATGTTTTAATTTGCTCAGACATTTCCGCTGAGGTCGACCAGCAATTTTGAACGGTATGCTGCGAAATGTCCTCAGATATATCGCTGAAAGTTTAGTAAAAGTCGATAAAATGGAAGTAACTTGAACAATGAACGAGATAACAATGAAGAAGAAAAGTAGCCGAGATTAATTTTAAATATACTTGATTTCTGCTCAATATATTTATATAATTAGAACTGACACTAGCATTAACCTTGTGCAGTTAGTTGACAAATGTTGAAAATCGCTGAATTAAGAGGTACCCATCAATAACGTTATAAAATTAGGGGTTTGTTTTTCTTAAATAAATGTAAGAAAAAGGTTCAATATCTTTGGATCGTGTTAATAACTTCTAAATCGTGAATTAGAGAATTTCATATTTTTGTTAACATCAAGTCAGTTATGAAGTTAGTATACAGTTTCTACTTTTTCCTTACTTCCTTTGCTTAGTGTCATAACTTGGAAGCAGGATTTTGTATCAACATATTTCCAAGTATTAATAATAGCACACGCTGAGAAAGTTTATGTCAAACTTTACTTTGAAAAAAATACTAAGAATAATTTAAAGGTTTTGGTATTCCAATATCTTCATCAGACAAAATACAGCTTAGAATTACGAGAATACCAGTATTGTTAGAATAACAGAGCTGTTACAATATTCCGAGTTTTTTTAAAATAAAGTTTAATTAGTGTGAGTTATTAATTTCGGGTCATGGAAACAAAGCCAATCTTTAATTACATTTCAAAGTATTATAATATCACACACTGAAGGTACAGGATTGGAACATAAAACATCAAAATAATGATGAGAGAATTTGAATGAAGGGAGCAGACTACCACAGATAATTTCTACTTGGCTGGAATTTTTAATTTCATTCATTTACACTCTTCATGCTTCCCGGAAGTGGAATTTTGTTGTGTTATCACATAATTTTGGTTCGTAATTATTTAACAGGTCCAGTTTCAAGAAGACGCTATTTCGTTTTCTGACACATTTACTCCGATATCTGTATGATACGAATTAGAATTTGTCTATGTAAAAAATATCGTATTCGACTTAAGTCTGATAATACTGCTTCCGTACTAACAACGTTGAAATTTGATGTTACTCTAATATGCTCACCTAGGGAACTGCTTGTTATATAAAGTGGTCTTGCAGTGGGGTGTATCCCTGTACTAAAAGACAAATATGATACTTAATGCTATCTACTCAAAAGCCACTTCCGATATCTTTTATAATATTGAAAAAGGGCAGTGATATGTGAAATTCTTCACTGGTAACAGACGTACTTGATGGACAGTGACTGTACGGGAATTTGAATCTCCTGATAATTAACGTAGTTAATATCTTAAAATACACGAGCTTGTTGCATTTTACACAGTAAACGAGTAAAAAATGTCCGTATGCGAAAATGTATTTTTATAATGAAGAATCCATAAAACAGTGAAAAAAAATTGATTGAAAACGAAAGTTATAATTTCAGCTTCTTAAAACCAAAAGCATTTAAAATTAAAAGAAAAAGTCGATCCTATCTATCCTTAAAGTAGCTGGATTTAGAATATATGCCGATGTTAAGAAACTCCAGCTACTTCATCATAACATAGTTTAGCCAATCACAAATCCGCTCCCAGTCTGCTGTCAAATTTGAATTGGCTGAAAAAAACTTCATGTAAGGTGTGAGAAGCTATGCATTTCAGTGGATTGTAATTTGAGTTGCAGATACCCAAGCGTTGTTTCATGTTCAAATTTTATTATTCATATTTAATTATGGCTCTTGTGTACTAACATGTACTTTGCAACTTTAGTGGAATACAAGAAATCTATTTACAAGTATAAGAAGTAAAAATTAAATATTCTTTCCATTAAATCTCTACAAAAGAGCTTTCTTTATTACATAAATATTTACACTACTATGATCTAAATTACTTACCAACTCTTCGTCATTCAGGGTGGCTCTGGGGATAGCGGACGTAAGGCCTGCGTTTCTTTTCGTAGCTGCCATTGTCTGCAGACGAAATAAAGGAATAATATAAGAATGTTATAACATATAGAGTTGTAAAGTTGATAAACTGACCAAAGAAAGAAACTTTATTCGTAGAAAACTGGGAGTAAATTGAAAGATATTATAACCAGGCCATCTTTAGTTCTAAAATAGTTTATGAAATTAAAAAGATAACAATACACAGGTCTATTTTAATTGATATATTGACAACTGTTTGATACCTATTAATTAGATAATTTTCCTAGCGCTATGATAACCAAGAGGAAGAAATGTAGACATTTCCCGATTTTTTTAAAACATATGCTAAATCAACGACCATTGTATATTTGTTTCCCAGTTTAACTTAATACTTAAGCATACAGAAATAAAGCACTAGATACTTTAGAATTGATGTTCAAAAATAGGAATAAATAATAATAGTTTGCGTACTTGTGTGTAGTGTAGTCATAACGGAAAGAATTGAAGATTTTTTTTAAAGATAAACAACTCAAGTCAATTTTACTAACTTTTTAAATGTACCAATCCCCCCACAAACCGTGGCAAGACAGCCCATTAAGGGCCAAGGCCTAGCAGTCGGCTTTGGCACTCATGCCGTAGAGGTGCGATGTGGTTAGCATCTCAGCTCCTCCCCGCCGTTAATTCCGGTTTTCGTGACCGGATTCCGCTACCTCTTTATTCAGGTAGCTCCCCAATTGGCCTCTCGACGCTGGTGGACGCTGCACAAGTAACACCATCTGGAGTACTGTAACGGTCACCAGACCCAGAGCTGCTTGATTTCGGTGATCTTACGGGAACCGGTAGACCAGCTCGGCTAGGGTGTTACCCTCTTTCTAAATGTAGCAAGAAAAAATCCTTCCAAATCTCATGTATTACTGAATTTATCTACATCTCTGGTATAATTTGTTCACACAAGTTATTGTGTGAACAGATTATGTTAGAGATGTAGTGAAATTCAGCAAAACATGGTATTTGGAAGGAGTTTATTCTTGCTACATTTAAAAAGAAAGTAAAATTGACTAGTGTTGTTTATGTAAAAAAAAAAATATCTATAATTGAAATTGGAAAATTAAAACATTTAACTACTACAAACACTCTATGTTAACTATGATGTAGCGGAACTGCCACGGATAAAATATGTGTATAAAATTCCAGTGGCTAAGTTAATGATAGATAAATTATGCTGATGAAGCGGATCAAAGATAAAGTTTTGTTCACTCAAGTGAATTTTAAGGGAGGAAAAATATGGAATATTTTAAGGAAAAATTCGATTAACTGAGATGTAAATATGAACGTACATAAATTGAGAGTGGATGTTGGTGAATGCATCATTATTATGTACTTTCTGGAATGAAATTTATTAACTCTTCGATTTTACTCTTTTGTGTGTATTTAGCCTCAAGTAATAACAATTGTTTTTCACATCTCCTAAATAATTTCTGATAGTTAACAAATTTCAGTATATACATTACATATTAATGGTACTTATACTAACATCCATTCACTTTACATATATTAATATTTACATCTCAGTTAAGAGATATTTTCCTCTAAATATTTTAAATTTATTTTAGCCTTCAAATCTATCTGAATGAACAAATCAACACGTCACATTTATAGTAGTTATATGTTCTTATTTTCCGTTTCTAGTTCTTTCCTTGTAGTTCCTTGTCTATTGCGTTTTTAATATAACTAAGCCTACAGTTGTTAGAAGATATCCCAGTTTCTATATACAAAAACAATTAATCCCCGGGACTGTAGCATATGTAACTACCACAGATGTATTAATAATTAATCCATTTTACAACAGTTCTGATAGAAAAGAAAGATGTATGCGTTCCCAAGTGTTTTTCTGAAATTGTTGTGAAAACAAAAGAAAAGATAATTTTACAGAATTATCTTAATAAACTTATAAAGATAATTATTTAAGGCAATTTGAATAATCTTACAGAAATCAATTCGAAACACATATGCCCCCACCCAATATATATATATATATATATATATATATATATATATATATATAATAAATAATAATAAATCACAGCCATATTCAATCCACTAGTGGATGAGGCCTCTCCCCGAAGGGAGGAGTTGGTCTACTGCTCCCACGCTGACCAGACGGGTTGGGAGAGGAGAGACGAAGCTCTCACTGTGATCGCCACTGTCTTTTATTCACAGCAGCTCCCCAATTGTCCTCACGATGCTGGGTCAACACCGAAATTTTTTGAGCCCCCACCGGGAATCGAACCCGGGACCGCTCGCACTGAAGTCCATATATATATTTCAAAATGATGTCTTTTGTATGGATATTAAAAGAGTTTCTTTAATTTATATTGAATGAAGTCAATACAGTAAACAATTTCTGAAAATTACGGGTTATCGCAAATATGACAAATGAGCCCATTACTTTAATTTTTTTTACATTAGTTGAAATCCTTTCAGTTAATAAGCGGTTGAAATGTTACTCAAAACATTCTCCCCATATTAAGACTCAAATGACAATCTTTGATATTTGGTTTTATGCTTCATAACAGGTTTTCGATTTTTTAAGATAATAATCATAATTGCTGAACGTAAATGACATTTTGAAAAAAAAAAAGCCATAAATGTTTATATCACCTCCCATTTTTCTTATAGGGAAATGCATAGTTCTAATTAGTAACGCTAAAGGCTATAAAGAAAATTAAATTGTAATTAGTAACTAACAATGGTAACTACAATATAATTTTAGAAGTATGAAGAAAAATTTAAATTCATATTTTAAATGTAAAGCGAAAAGAAATACTTCTACAAAATTATGAAAAACTAGGACAAAAATATGTTCTACCAAAAATTAGTAACGATGCTACGGAAAGATGTAAAATCTATTTATTTTTAAAATATTCCTATTCTACGATTAATAATGTTGCAAACTGGAAAAATCTGTTAAATTGTCCTGTACATACTAAATGGCATTACTTCGATTTTTATGTATTGAATGAGAATAACTAATGCATGCACTAAACAAACCATGCATCTAAAAGCAGGAACATATGCTGTTCTGAGCAATGCATTCTAATATATTAAAGATGACATTCACATACAGCTTTAATAAGATATTGCATATCTACTACTATTTGCATGTGAGGCATAGAATATGCAAAGAAAGAAGAAAAACCATGTAAAGGAAAAAGCTATGTAATGTCTTGCTCTTACAAGCATTAACGGGAAACAGAAATATGAAGATAACATCTTCCATTGGAGATGAATTTTGGTGTACTTTTCGTTGTTTGAAAAAATATTTGATTCTATTGTTTAAAACAATGCAATGCATTTTTCTCACTGTTGCATTTCTATTTTCCAGTGTCATGGCAGGTTAAAGTGGAGTATTTAAACGATCATCCTTAGAAAGGTATTAGCGAAGCATTGTTCAAAACAATGTATTCATGTTAAATAATGTGTGAAATCAACTCAATTTCATTTATTGTATAACTTATTACAATTACGACCTATTTTGTTTTTGATCTTTGATTACAAAAAGAAAGCTATCTTTGACTGGCCTAATGACATCGATTATTTGGAATGTTTGTAGTACAACGTAGATATTCTACAATACTGATACAATAATTCTATTGGTTAATATTTTTATTGTGCTGCAACAATATCTTAATATTTTACTCTAATTTCGATTAATATAATTTATTTTTAACACAGCTTTTACTACACTTTTAGTTTACTTTTATTAATGGAAAATTTTTTAGCTAATCATATTGTTAATTATTTAAACTTTCGTGCTTAATATTTTCAATTAATTGAACATTTTTGTAATTCATAAAATAAGGTGTAAGTAAAGGAAAGATTTTTCATTTTTCGTTGATATCAACTACTGGCAAATAGATTAACAGTAATTTGTTAGAAATAGAAACACAACAGTGATTTGTGTTCTTCCGGAAATAGTTCTATGACCCAAAGGCAAACCGTTGGTGGATCTCTATTGCTCTTTATCAGCACTTCCTAAGGATGAGACCTACAGTTTAAAGTAAATTCTAGTTCAAGTTGTCCCCAACAGGAATCGAACCCAGAACACCTTCATTACAAGGCAAACAATGAAATCGCTTATCCAGCGGAAACACCTGTACCAGAGTATGAATTCTTAATTCTTTTGTTGGAATGAAACCATTATGATGGCAATGCTATTAAAAGTATGGATTTGTTGATAGGAACGTTTTACGTTGCTCCATTTACTGTTTCATTTTCAACAGAGAGCCAGACAAACTATATACAAATGCACTAAATAAAATTCAGCATGCGTAAGTGATGTAGGTTTACTGCAGTTTTAATTCGAAGCGCTAAACGGAAAATTAAACTACGTTTCAAACACCTTTACTAACGCATCATGAATAACGAGGCTATTTGTTCCAATAATAATTTCTGCCCTTCCCCATGTTTAGTTTTTAAGAGAACTCTCATCATTTCTGTTAAAAACTGTATTAAATTATTCAAATATAGTAGCGAAGAAATATCTATATTTCACTACAATGTGTTTCAATTAATGTGAAAAAGAATTACGGTTATTTTAATAATAATTTTATTATTTTGGTTGGAACATGTGCACTAGCATTGTGTGAACTATTAAAGCCTCATGTTTTTGCAAACTGATGGCTTCCCCACGTAATGAATTCAAGTGGACTATGAAACCACATCAATTATTATTTCTTCAATATATTTGTACAATATTCAAAATCATAGTACTTTTAACAACGAATCAGCTTTGGCCTTTGTCATTTTTTAAGTTTTGGAAATGGAGATATGTTTATTTTTTTCAAAATTGATTAATCAAAACTTTGTGGGAAATTTAACTTTACAATCTTATTTCAAAGAATTCACTTTCTTTTCAATATATTACTGAAAGCAAATGAGTGTTGGGAACACTAAACCAAAATAAATAAGAAAATATTTACATACAAACTATTTCATAGTGAGATATTGATTACTTTTTTTTATTAAGAAATAGTGAAAAGTAAACTATTGGATTAAATACTATCCAAACTACAAAGTTGGAAATGTAATTATTTATATCCTGATTCATTACATCTCATGTAATGGTTTCTGTATTTCATATTTTAAATGTTTAATAGCATTATTTTGTCTTTTGTAATCGATTTTGAGTAGATTTGTGAAATTGAACTTTATTAGGAAGCTAAAATCTGAAACGTTTAGGGCAATTGGGTAAAAGTCCTGCACTCATTATTTAAATTAAACTATTCATCCTAAAATATATATTTGTATTGCAAACTTAAGGACCTCGAAAGAAAAGAAATACAAATGATGTTTGAAAATTTAAAAGAAAAATCGATTTCGTCTTCTATACATAGCACGAAATATATGTGACACAAATTATTAATAATTTTTCAAAAGTGAAATGGATGTCTTTGTTTTGAAGATCCTTAATTAATTTTTAAATATGAAATGAGTCTTTCGTGATGACGCTAACGCTATCAATAGAGTTGCCAGACATCCCTAGAAAATCGTGACAGTTCTGATTTTTTTTTTAGGTATTTTGTCCAGCGTCCCGATGCATAATCTATCGGGACGCTTTTGTAGCGGGGAAAATCTTCTGCAAAATATTATTAAATTGTATCAACGTAATAGATTCTGATATTTTAAGGAAAAAAAGAGTAAAACGTGCATGAATGTGCAATACCTCCTTTGTAACTATTTTTTAGTATATAAATGTGTTAGGCAATATTATTTTATGTTTAAGGATCACATATGAAAATAATTGAAAAACGGTTTAAACACTTGAAAAGAAAGCTGTTTTCTTTGAACTCTCACACTACAGAAGTAATTAATTTCTGTTCTGACTTGATGTATAAATATATTTTATACTAATTAATTTATTTGAGATCCCATTTGTTTTCGTTACTCATAATATACGTATTCACACTGATAATATAATGAATTAATTTCTCAAACGACATTTGGATTCCACACACAAAACAAAATCTTTGCTAGCCTTGAATACATATTGTAAGCACTGAATAGAAGCAATAAAAGAAAGTCTTACAATCGTACAGCATTTAGAACGGATGAGTGAATCAATTGGAACAAAACGTTCTAAAGTTCGTAAACAAACTTACTAGTCATGAACCGAATATCATTTTGAATGATCTATTTCAGTAAATATATCTTTAGTGACAAATAATAATACGTATCATTTAATAAATATTTCATAATTCCTTTCATTGAGCTCTGAATATTGTTTTGGAGGAGGCTGAGGAGCAATATGAAACATCTTTGAAGTAACAGCTAGTTCATGGCTTTGTAAAGGCGTTTGATATTTCTAACGATCTAAAGCAATTCACTATTATGCTCTATTGTGAAAAGGTGGAGAACAAAAGCAATGATAAACCAATGGCTGTCAACAATACCTTGAGCACCTGCAGGAGTGACGCAAGAATAAAAAGACAACATCATTATTAGTAACAACAATGACATCACAAAAGGTTTACGGTTAAGAGGTTCATTTGAAAGAAGGGGAAGAGAGGTAACAATAATATGGACATAGAAATATATCACATATAACAATAAAGCACAAATATTGCATGACGTGGAACATATGTTGTAAACCGAAGGATGGACTGACACATTTACAAAGATCTACACACTTACAATAAGATCGTATGTGAAAAGATGTTGTGTTTTCACGAATGCATGTGTGTAGAAACTTTAGTGTAGATCATAAAACGCAAACGCCGAGTTCTCAAAACATAGTCAGAAAAATATTCGCTTGTGTTGAAACTGACGTCATCATAAATATATTTTATTTTTTGTATATCTAGATCTGAATTGCATGGATCATATTTATGAAAGACACTTACAATCTAATTGTGATAAAAGTAAACGTCAATGTAACCTTATACTACGAAAAATTCTAACAATTTTTTATAATTCACTCCTATACAAATTTTATAATTTGGTCTTTCAAGCTGCTCAACTTATAAAGTGCATATCTTTATAAATATAGTAAAAATGATCTTGGTTTCATTCCTGAAAGGAGCACGAAGACCAAAACTAGCATTTTAATAAATATAAAATCAGATTTTGTCTTTCTTATAAATAAACTTTTCTTTTTAGTCTAAAACCTAGTTTCCGGTTGTTCTTGTTCAAATGCTATTTTCTGTTCAGAACAGATACGTCTGTTTCCTAAAAGGTTGTCTTTATACTCAGATTTTCTTTGGCTCTGAACTGTCACTTTCTGGCACTTAAATTAGGAACAAAGTAAATTGATTAAATTATATACGTAATTAAACTATCGTAAGTAAGTGAAATCGCATAAGTATTAGGATCCAAATAACATACATATAAATAGTCCGTTGTCAATGGATTGATATAAAGAAGACTTTGTTAGAGATTGTGTATCGTCGTAGCCAGATCCTCGTTGCAAGAAAAGTGTTTACCAGGTAAATACGAGGGGGGATCGTAAAGTTTTAATTATCACCCTGAAGTTATTGAGCTATGTGTATGAAATTTTGCCAATGTATTTAGTAATCCTTATGTACATGACGGAGAAAAAATGAACTCTTTGTGTGCTTTCTTGATCTTCCGAGGCCGTCATTGTAGAAGTCTGTAGACTGAATTGAAAACCACTGTCCTACTAGTTGGATGACGTCATTTTTGTCGTTAAATCGCTGAACCCGCAATGCTTTTTTCATCTCTGGGAACAAAAAAAAAAAAAAAGAAGCTACTTATGGCGAGGTCGGGAGAAAAGAAAAAAACCGGCAAGATTTCAAAACCACAGAACCTTCTCAACCGCTACTTCACTAAGCTAGTGCATTATCCGTCTGGAAACGAACACCTTTGGTGAACCCACCGTGCAGTCACCCTAGACATGAGCAGTTGGTCGTGAATAATTTTTCACACACTACCATAACGAAGTCCAGTTTCCTTGATGAACCAGGAGAAATCCATTATTTTCTTCATTGTAGCCCCATCGTCTGTGCGTGATGGTCTTCCAGTCCTTGGCTCGTCTGTGACGGACATGTGGTCAGTTTCGAAATTACTTTTTCACCTCACAACAGTGTCCTGTGACTTGAAATTATTACCATAAACAGCCATCATTTCATCATGAACTTGCCGGGCACTGTTCACCTTCAAATGCAGGAACTCTATCTCGCTGCGAGTCTCAACCCTCTCCATCTTGCAGATTACTCACATCTAGTACAAGGTGTAAAGAAACGAAAGGACACAAGGAGTTAATTTTTCCTCGGTCATGTACATAAATACACTGGCAAAATTTCATACACATAGCTCAATAACTTTCGGGGGATAATTAAAACTTTACGATACCCCCTCGTATGTTTATCAGGTATGTGTCCTAACATCCCATGCAGAATGATCTTATGTATATCCAGTTTTCTTTGCGTTTATTTATATATTTAGTTTGGAACCTTAGGTTACACCACAATTGAAATATAATACTTTCTCCATATTGTTTTGGTTTTCAAAGGGAAATATTTAAACTTAGAAAAAATATTTTTTTTTATTTTCGTGTTTTGCGGGACCGATTTATGTTCTTGCTCACAATTTCAATTTTATAAGATTTTAAAACGCTCAAACATGAAGTAGAATTGTTGAACATTGATTAAGTCAAATATATTCGTTCTACTCTAAAATTGTTTGAAACTAAATGTAAGTGAAGATATTGAGTGTGTATACTATACACTCAGTTTTATATTAAATTATTGATCGGTGTATTTTCTAAATCTGAAACGTTTCATAACTTTCCAATACCGCACCAATATTTTATCCACATTTTAAATAAACATTTAGTTTGTTCTATCTGTCATACTTATCAGGGACTCATTGTAAAACTCCGCCAAGTTTTTTCCTTTCAATAATTAGTTAACAACACTTTCATTCTTTAGGTTACAATAATTGTAGATACGAGGTACCAATGGTTAACTCTCGATAGTCTAATCATATTTTCAATTTTTATTGGTATTAGGAGTGAGTGAATTATTACCGTCCTAAACGAGCTGGTAAGCTTCTAAGGATGGAACCCACAGTTTTTTTGGTAAAATGTGCTCCGACCCACTTCAATGGCCCCGGTTACAATTGAACTCGTGACCACGTACACAGAAAGCGATTGCGCTAACTTCTAGGTCACTCGGACGTCTATTGCTACTTTTAGACCTTTCAATTTATCAAATTGACGGCACGTAGTAACTACACTCAGAGTTACACAGATCGTATTGCAATATTTCGGAACATGGTAACGAACGTTCACTAGCGAATAGAGGGAAGAGGGACGTCACGCGTAGCTGTAGAGCACATCTCCGCCCTTCCTCAACACTTCTCCTTCTTAACAACCTCCCCTTCGAACGTTACATCTTCGTAGTGATTTTGACCAGCACCAGTAGTGAATTCCTACATGAGATGAACAACCAATCCATAACCAAAACAAAGTGCTGCAAGAGAATCCAAATATAATGCTTCTGTCAGCTGACAGAGAAACCTCGGTAATCTTAGACAAACCTCTGGGAGGCTGTCCGACAACTGTCTAAATCCAACAGGTAAAAACCCCACTACCACAGACCTAATCTGCACTTATCAACAGAAAACCTAAGAATTTATTGTCACTAATGGTCGTTGCGTGAGTCTGAGATTTTCATAAAATATATAACACTTGACAGACCACGAAGTCTATTCTCTACTTTCTACCGAAAACTCTTCGAACTCGCTAACTAGCAGACCCATTGTAATCAGCTATAATTTCCCTACAAGCGTATTTTCACGTTTATTGACTCCGTCCTGCACGTTCAAGCGGCACCTGCCTAGATATATGACATCTATCTCCTCCCACAAATAATGAGTGAATTACCTCTTCTCCCTTCCGAAATACTACCTGTCACTATAGATGCTATTTTCCTGTACACGAACATTCCTCAAGGACTAGGCCTAGCAGCGATGGAGTTCTTCCCCAACAAAAGACCCAAACTTCAGAATCCAATCACAACTTTCCTTCTAAATTTAGCCAACCTAGTTCTCACTTATAGCAACCTCACGTTCGACAGCAAATACAACCTTCAAATCTGAGGCACAGCCATAGATACAAGACCCTTTCCTATGCCAACCTTTTTATGGACAAGCTAGAACTCGATTTTATACAAACCCAGCCACAACTTTTGAACAGCTTTCAAAGGAACAGCTTTCAAATTATATTTAAGCCCTATTGACACATGGTGAAGTCAGTCTGAACATGTTCCTAGATCAATATTTGATTCATTTCAAACAAAAAAGCAGCATTACTTGACGTCGATGTCACTCTAGGAAACACCCTCACCCCTTCAGTTCACATAAAACCACTAACCATATGCAATAATTGAATTATTCAAGTCCCCATCCTTATTACACCAGGAAAGCTACTCTTTTGCCCTCAGAGGACAACGCCTGAGTTCCACCATTTCTGCAACTGAAACCTAAAATCAACGGCTCTAGGAAGCTCTAGTCAGCCAAAGGGACACAACTAGATTCCTCCGATGTAAATCCTTGCACATTCAACCTTTTTTCAGCATCAATACGAATTTACCGGCCCTAATTATCCAATTATACCCAAAAGATCCAATAAATCTTGCATTCGCGTTTTCACATTCTCCAATCTGACCCAGACACTAGATCAGTATTTCATGCCAAGTCGAGATGGGGTTTCAGCACCTCACCTCAATTTTAGAAACAACTTGGTTCGTATGAACCTTCCACCGTGAACCGGTGCCCACATATACAAGAGACCTAGATGTATGACGTTCCATTCTCATCACGTCTCCTACGACCGCTGTCAGTACTGCTAGTGAAACACCTTGAACGTCAAGAGCATTTGCCACACCTCCAACATGATTTCATTATAACCTGTACACTCTGAGGTGCCTTTTATGTGGAGGAAACAGGTGGACTTCTAAACATTAACAATCATCTCCACTTTTGCACCATCAACAAACCATGTGCACCAGTCCACGTACTCAAGGTCACATAACACCAATTTCGTGCTGCTGTGATTCACATTCTGCCTTTTGCAACCAACATTTGCGCATTCCGTCTGAGTACCACATTAGTACGGTCTGAGCGCTAAAATAAAACCTGGGACCTGTTTCACGAAAGTACGTCACAACTTTACACTCTTCAATGTGCATTTCCGGAGGACTGTCTCAAGGACGCTGACCTCCCGCCACGAACGCCTGTTCAATATTCAGTCCCCTTTCCACCATATTGTGCAAGGAGTATGATTATTCAAGACAATATTTAATTGTTAGTGGACTTTTGACATCCAAAGGTAGGCAACAAAACGTCAATACACATAAAAATTGTGGCGGGAGATTAGCGCCCTTGAGACAGTCCTCCCGAAATGCAAACTAAAGAGTGAACAGTTACAAAGTATTTTCGTGAAACTGCCCCTGGTCTAAACTTTTAAAAACTATTAACCTTCATATTTCTCCGTTGCCACTACAATATATAAATTTTCCTACATTCTAATTCTCTATCCGATTGCCGGTCATTTTCGACACAAAACCTTGCTCCATTCTCTCCTGATACTCACACGTAATGCGCTAGTCCAGCGTTTCGCAAACAATGGTCCGCGGACCACAGGTAGTCCTCGGAGGCCTGCTCTTGGGCAGGTGCAAGGTTTTGTGGCGCAAGGTGTTGAACCTACCAACCAATAAAACTGAACCGCACTTGAAAATATTTTGCGACACACTGCGCTAGTCAATTGTTCCATAATTTGGCACGTCGGCCTGTAGGTGGCACTATTATTGTCTGTTCAGTATTAGTCTTTGTTCTCCAGCCGCTTGTGAGATTCTTTTTCTCTCTACATGCGTGTTAGGTTATCATTATGTGCTGAAATATTCAAATACAATCTATATTTCTAGTGTATAGTTACTAAGCGATGTGCTGTTCATGTAAGGTCTTTCTTCTTACGTTTTCATTTTACCACACATATTGTTGCCGCACCTTTTTGTACTTAGTTATTTGATTTGTGCCTTTAAGCTGTATTACTTCTCAGGTTTATATTTGTATCAGATTTCAGAAATTATGCCCTCTTTCTATAGTACAGGGAACAGGAAGGTAGCGATCATGAGCCCTATTCTAAGTACATTCAGGTCTTGCTCTGATCATACTGAACCAAAACTCGGATATATCTCAATAAAGATAACCGATTGGATAAGGCTTTGAGACCAATTTAACTATTTAATACCTTAACAGCACATCTCACTACTTTTTCCTTACCTCAAAGAAAACAAAATTAAGAATAAGTTCATGGAAGAATATCAGTGGTCGAAGTGGGGGAACGCCTTACTTTTTTAATTTTGGAATTAGCGTTCCCCTACCTTTCTATTCTTGAATAACTCTGTTGACTATCTAAATTAGTCAATCGAAGTTACTAGATGCAAGCGTCACTTTTCGAACCCACTTCGAACACTGTGGAGGCTGCAGTACAATGTAATCATTCTTTCATATCACACTAACGACTGTTTCTAGTGAAAAAGAACAAACGCTTTAATCATGACACTTTCAGACATCTGCAATACGTAAACAAATTTCTGTGGTTGAACTTTCCTTGCGAAGTGTTTATTTCTCTGTAGGTTTACAGAAAATGTAAGTGATTAACAAGAAAATAAGCAAGGTCTAACAATATTAGACAAAGCCTTAATTTTCGCTGCTGCTGGCCAGGAATAAAACCTGAATATAAAATCTCTTCCCAGAAGTATCGAAAACTTGAACAATCGAAAGCTGGCTATGTAAGCTATTTTCAAGCTCAACTCTGCTTCTGTTAGGCATCCTGATTAAGCTTTATCAGTGCTTTCTTTAGCTCCACCAAGTACACAATTCTGTAGAACACCCAAGGAACCTTGAAGCAGACAACATGTATCAGCAGACTGTTGAAGAGACAAAAGCTATAGATGATCAAAGATTCAAAGTTCACAGAATAACTGGGATTATTTTTATTTTCAAAAGATACAGTGCATATGACTTGGCGTCTATTGTTAATGCAATCTTCTCTGGATTGTTTCCAAAATAAATTCTACAGCCAGCCCAGAACATTAGATTAATGATACAGTCTCAATACTTAATTGCGAATATTGTGCATCTTAAGGATCATTGTGAGGTTGAGACAAAAACGGAAGGAACAGTCAGCGCATTTGAAGGAGGGTAAAAATGGACAATCGGGTTCATGACTTGTTTCAGAGGTATTGAAATGAAACAGGTGTAATGAATAGTTCTGACACGTGGTCAAGATATCCAGTTTTGTAGAAAGAGTATTGGATCATATTTTTGGAAAATTGAAATCGTTAACTGGAAGTAAGTGAATGGCTGCAGGTTGATGAAATTGTCTCGTTGGCAGATTTTGAAATTAGAGGAATTAAAGTACAACAATTGTCCATAGCCAGCAGACAAGAGGAGTAAAGACCTCCAACATAAAGAATTGAAAACATTTGTCTTTCTAATGCGGACTCTTTCTTCTGGGAGTTAGTTCCCACAATATATTCACTCTCCTTATATTTAGAGTACCACTTCTTTAGTCACTGAACAATACTAATATCCACTGAAAAAGAGAGCACAGTTATCAGTACAAAATCTTTCGTGTGGTTCGCAACCTTTTTCACTGGGGCTTCTTTTTACTTTTTTAAATATTCCCAAAACGTCTGTTCTGGGGTTTCTGTAGGTGCTCTACCGAATGGAGCTATGCATTTACAGCAATGTATCTCATGTTCATGTTGACTGCAGCGTCTCTACTGGCCAAAAAGTAAGATCAGAAGAAAGATGTTTCGAACTTTGACGTCATTTCTCTCCATTCCTATTTAGGTTCCGCAGCTCAAAATCTCTGTTTCCAGGGTTTCTTTGGATGCCCTATCGAATGGTGTTAACCATTTTTAGAAATTAAGCTCTTCAAATCGTAACGTTCCCTTGATAGTGATATGAAATTTTTACTACATTCAAAGGGAAAAGAAATCAAATCTGGACAGAGTAATTTAAATAAAAGATGATAATACTTTTTTATTAGTCTCAGTGATTCAACCAACAGTAAAGTCCTTTCTTACTGAATTGTTGTGGCTAAACTAGATACAATAAGATACAATATGGAGCCTGAAGTTTAAGCTGAAGACGAAAGAAAACTGGATAGTGTATTTCAGTACGGTTCTAATATGAACAGAAGTTTTTTCACCCACCTTTGTCTCTCTTGATGGTTCAGAAGCATCGGAATATTAAAAATTTAAACAAGTCTCAGTGTTCGATCTGTAGCAAGTGTATGTTTCCTAAATATATTATAATAATGGAATTTTTGTACATTGTCTTTAGTTTTTAAACTATTTTAGCTGTAATGAATCTTTATATGCTCTTAGTCGCGTATGCTTTTAGGTACGTATATCTTCTTCTCAGATAAATATGATGCAGCTACCACCAAGCGAAAAAAGGACTGCTCCGTACAATGCTTGACTGCTACAAATGCCGTCAAGTAAATACAAACATTTTTAGTACTAAGAACAGAAAAGTACTTTATCAGAACCTTGTTTTCTTAGAAAATAAACATTAATTTCACAAAATTAATTCTAAGAATTATTATTTAGAAAACAGGAAAGACCTGACTTACCAACTCGGATACCAATGGAATGGATTTCCGCCTGATTCGGATTTCTGGCATGCTGTCAATGTTACTGTAGAACGGATTGTCACCGGAAAGTCTGCAAGAATGAAAATGGAAATAAAACGTAAATTACTATTTTACATTTACAAAATGGAAATGGAACAATTTAAAAATTATTTTATATATATATATATATTTTGCAAAAAGAGTAAATATTACTTACAGTATGAAGTATTATATGCACAGTCCAGTACGTGCATAATAAAAAATTAAGACAAAGTAAAAAACGGGTCACACAACGATAGCAAGCGTAGGAAACTGAGTTAGAACTTAAAATTTGATCTTTATTAGATTAGACTGGAAGTGAACGATCGAAGTTAAATGTATGCTCTGGCGTCTATCTTTTGACACTAGCCGATCACTCCAGTATCGTTAAGTAGAGCTCGATCGATCAGATGGTAGAGTAGCTTTGACTAAACATCACATACTCAGTAAATAAACTTCAGTATTAACATTCTAAGATGTCCTCATACACTTATGAATTAATTATTTGTGGTGTGAACCAGAACTTCCGAGACTTGCACGTGATAATCAATCATCTCGTATCTGATGTGTTGTATTCCTTGATTTCCCTCGAAGAAGTCTTTCCCTGTGAGCCAACACAAAGGAGCCAACTCTAATGCCAGTTGGTAATCTTTCATTGTCAAAATATCATGTCTGATTTGGCAAACCGTTCGAAATCATTTTTAATGTTATTTTACATTTTTGGGCTTAATTAGGAGCAACGCCTAAGTGCGTCACAAGTCGGAGAAATAACGTCTCTCGTCGAGCATTCTTCCAGAGAAAGTGATGAGTAAGATAGCTGGCACAGCCTTGCCTAACACCATCCCGGTGTTTTCGTAGTGAAGTTGAGGAAACCCTGTTAGAATGGCTGGATTCAGGACTCTAACCTGCCTACCTCCTCAACACCGACTCGACGTCTGCAATGCTAACCACTGGCCGACGAAGATGAGCCACGTTTTATTTTCTTGAGCACACTTTCTGGGTTGCTAGCGCATACTCTACCCTCATTATTTGTGATGACCTTGAAAAGAAGTTTCGATTTCTTGTTTCGTTGTTGTTTTGAAGTTGTTTGAGCTCTTTGCAAACGAGGAGGTAACTCTGCTCCTTACAAATGAGAGAGGAGCCTCAACATAAATAAGACTTAGTGCGTCGCTTGTTCAGTTCATTCGTTAGAATCCACTGACAAGTCCCAAAGCCTATCACAATACCGTTAAGTGTTGTTGATAATACGGTATTAATTTACGTGTCGAACTCTAGCAATATTTTGTGGCGTTGTGCTCAAAGATGGTTATCTCGGTCAACACTTTGCAACCATCGGTCGGTATACCAGTAAAATAGTTCATTAAATTACTTATTTTCTAAATGTTGACAATGCAATAATTAGATTTAACGTTCGAATTTACATTTCACAGCAAATTGAATGTCAAAATATGCTGCAATAGTTCGAACGTCAAACAAACTGCAAACCGACCATTGTCTATTATTCCTCGAGCATTCTAGAACTCCAGTGGTATCTCATTGGCTCTGGCAATTTTGAAAGTTTTTTCATAGTCCCTATAAATATGATGTAGCGTACTTATCTAGTAGTGTTGTCAATGTGTGTGAAATTACATAAATTGTGTGAAATTTATGTGGATTCCAGTCTTTTGATAAAAGACGTATTATAACAGAAATTTCTGACTGCAATATGTAAGTTTTCCGTACATAATATTTTACACGCAAGAAATATATGTGGTGACGTGCGTAAACTAAATGAAAAGAAAAGTACTAAATAACACCATAATAATAATAATAATAATAATAAAATATTAAAACATTAAGAATAATCACTAAAAAATCTGAAATATTTTATTCTGCCTTCACAGTCCGTGAAAGTTTTCCCTGTAGTTTTCCGATCCGTGATTTTTTTGTTATCTTCCGCAGTTCCGTGGATATCAGAGTAGGTGGAATAACACTGGTACTTGTAATCATTATTATGTGTTCCACCATTTTAAAAATGTGAGTCCAAACTTAAAAAGTTTGGGAATGACTCATAACGGGGAAATTTAAAATCCTTAGTTTAGCATTTCAAAGGTTTTCCGATGTAGTGCTATCGTTTTCTTTGACCAAATTTGCCACACATTCCTTCTTCAGTAAGACCCGTAGTTCAGAAATTACGCAAGGTCTCTGTAACAAAGTTACAAACACATCTTCAACAATGCCACACACAGATTGTATATACAAAAGCAAGGAAAATGGAAATTATTATATATGACATTTTGGTATGATAGATTTCTAACAACTTTTTTGATATAATATTTAATATTAGCAATATTTTGTTCGAGCGATATTGTATTTCGAAGAATTCTGCGATGTGAATCCGATATTCGATTTCCGTATTTTTTTTAAATATGAAAAACATTCTATTTTTAAGGAACGATGTGTGAAATTAGGTATTTTTATATTCGATATATCGATCACTCTACGAGTCGCCAATCATGTTGATGCTTGATATTGGAAATCAGTAACTGTTCTCATTCTTCATCGCCATGTCCACCCATTTATTACGAAGATGCTGCAGAAGTTGACATACAACCTGTTCATAATCTCTAAGAGCAATCTGACAAATTCTCGATGGCTTGACACATCTCATTCTATCCACCTTAATTACGTCAATTTTCATTAATATTTCCTAATAAAAATATTTAATCGCTGAAATTACATCTAGGCTTTTCCCGTGTAAGATCTATAGATGAACAGTAGTAAGTTCTGACTGACCAAAGGTAAAATTTAAATCATTTGTGTTGTTTCGATTGGAAACTGCAGAAATCTACTAAATTTGAAATTATTCAGAATAAAAGAACTCATCAACCTGGAAGACGCTTTTCATCTTTGCAAACTTTCGCCAGTAAACAAAGTATGTGCTTTCTCTATGAATTTCGATTAGAAAGTTTGAACTGTCCAAAATTGGCAAGCAAAAGAAAGATATTGTCCTTGAAAATAAAATGCTGTGAAGCAAAAACTACTTTTATGATTGTATTTTCCCTTCGTTACATAAAATTTGAATTTGAATTTACTTATGGTATTTAGGCATCGATGGCTCAGACCGGAATAGGGTAAGGAAACGGATGTGAAAGGAGCCAGTCAAGGACTAAATTGAAGGTACAATCACGGCATTTGTCTGATGCAACCTAGGAAAAATTAAAACAAGATGGTCGGTCGCTGATATCGAACCCTGGACTTCCGAATGTAATGCCAGCCAGCACTCTACCAACTGAGCTTCGGTCGCTCGGTTAAGGTTGTATAAAAGTCCTCAATGTTGTTTAAAATTATATATTTAGAATAGGGTCTTCTGTGCGCTACGATGAAAATATTTAATTTTCTGATCATTGAATTTTCTTTTTTGAATTAAAAAGAAATATTGATAACAGTACAAACATTTTAATGTTACTTTACGCCTGGTACAACTCTACTTATGCTGTTAGTCAAACAGTAACAGAATTTGAAATGCTAAGTAAATTTGTTTCTTTTTGACTTTTGATCAAATCTGTGATTGACGAATGTAACGTTGTGAACTTCGCTCCCGCTGTAGCTGAAAATATCTAAATGCAGTGGTTAAACTTTATTTGCATTCTGACGAATGAATAATGTTAGCTCTGAACTCTATCCCACAGGATCATATTAATTATAAAGCAATGGTAAAAGGCAACAAATGGTTGATTAATTTAATTATTATTAACGACCTAAACAAGCTGGTGAGCTTCTCAGGACGGGACCTATGGTTTTTGGTAAAGTGTATAACGAACCACTTTGTTCAAAGGACCCTGGCGGGAACTGAACCCGTGACCGC
This sequence comes from Lepisma saccharinum, assembly GCA_022664845.1. Taxonomy (NCBI): domain Eukaryota; kingdom Metazoa; phylum Arthropoda; class Insecta; order Zygentoma; family Lepismatidae; genus Lepisma; species Lepisma saccharinum. Next base: position 81,357 of record JAGDQP010001167.1, on the reverse strand, counting down.
AAATCAAGTGGAATTCAAAAAATATGTATTCAGAATGTTCAACGTTTATTTTTGCTCATTCTGGGCTTCAGCCGTGTTATCATTGATATGGAACAAGAATATATTAAAATATCAGTGCTCAAAACAAAATTGTTTCCTTATTAAAACTTTCAAAATTCATTTTCCGGAAAATAGTCATTAAACTTTACTTTTTATTTTATCGCCAAGTAATCACATCAATATGTAAGCATCCTATATCAATATATGTCAAAAGAGGAGAAAGGGGGAATTATACTGCCCAACGGTTCTGAGAAAATTTACGATCAACCAAACTGCAAAAAGACTAGAACAGTACATATGTTCTTCACCAACTCAAATACATCAAATAAAAGAGAAAATTTCTATTTATTTTATTCATTCTGTTGAAAAAAAAATGAATGATGTTCTTCTTGGCTTCTTTTATTAACTTAAAATTTTCTCATAAATTTTAACAATAAAGTTAGCTCAATCACTAATGTTCGCTTGAATTGCCGAACTTGCTTGCTTAATGGAAGTTCCACATTTTATTATTGTTTTTATGACGTTATTTGGGTGACTAATATTTCAAAAAAGAGTTGGGGAAAAGATAGGGCAAAGGTTCAAAGTTCAAGTACACTAAAATTTAATTAAGTCGCTATAAACTCAATTTAACTGCGATGTTACCCCTCCTTCTGCTTGACTTAAATAAAGACAGTTACAACGTTCATTTATAATTCTGCGACTTACGTTGCCGAGTCTAATGGGTAATTTACTGTCTCTTGTGAAAGAATAAAAAGAATTGTTGACGTATTACCGAACGAACAGAAACAACTTTTGAAAACTTTAGAAAGTTTAAACACACATCTCGTATCCCATTCCAAGTTTCAGTGACGTTTACATTTAACCAGTAATATAATGTTCTTGTTGATTTGTGAGATACGCTAACAATATATACTAAAGTCGGAGTAAGCCAAAGTTTCCTAATGGCCACATATAAATAAAATCAATCAATCAATATATAAGGGCTAGTCAAATGAAAATGAGCCAAATCGATATTTATTATCAAAACGGAAGTGTATTCTTATACATATCAAAAAGAGAAACATTGAGACATATACAGACAGTTGTTAGGCATATGTACCTCCAGCATTTAAACAATTGTCGCACTGTTGAACGGGCAGAGTAATCCCATATTCATAATATCCCCCTTGTAACTGGGTGAGAATATCTGTAACATCTAACTGTACTTCCTCATCTGAAGCAAATCTGCAACTTCTCAGCTTCTTCTTGAGCACACCAAAACGTGAGAATCGCGTGGGGAAAGATCAGGGTTGAAGGTTTCCTTACTTAAACTTTTGTAGAGTTTCTACGGTCACATTCGCCTATTGGGCCTAACGTTGTCCTACAACAACATTACTCTGAGATAATACAGCACAGTACTTGCTATTGATTGCTTGGCGCAAATGTTGAGCGTCCTACAATAACGTTCCGCGTTGATAGTCTGCTAATCCTCGATCAAAATCTCGCTACACCATAGTGTTCCTCTTTTGGAGCCTCCATTGCGATGCAGATCGGTGTTTCACACACGCACCAACTCACTGAACCATGAACACTACTGCCACCGGACTGAACGAAAGCATTCGATGGAGGAGAAACCGGCTCACTTTCGTTTGACTCACCCTTGTATATAATAATATGTACTTGAATGTTGAGACATGTATGCATTCTTTGACAGAAAGCTTAGTTAAATATACAACCTATTAATCTGCTTTTTAATTCGTTAGACAGAAGAATTTGACCTCAAAAGTAACAAAGTTGATATCCAGATATGATACTTAGAAAAGCTTCATTTATGTTTCCTTTAACTTCCTTTTTTTCACTGAGTGTGAGATAGCAATAGTGAGAAATTGTTTGTAAATATGTAGTGATTTTATAAAAGAATTCTGTGTTGTTTTAAGTCTTAACAGTACTAAGATGAGGACAAAAGGCCCTGTAAAGGTCTAAACATATTGTGTGCCCTGTATGCACGATCATTACCCTTAGAACATCCACATCATATCTTGAAATAAGTTATGATCTTAACTTAAACCTGGCGCTCGTAGTATCTTGAAACAGTGATTGGGAGATCATAAGTTCAGTCTTTCTGGGTACCTGGATTTTGACAAAGGTATGCCGTGCAGGTCCAGGGTTGCCAGTGTCTGCTCATCAAAACAGGAGGATAGCTCATCAAGTAACAAGCAGGATGTATTAAAAATGTGAATCTAATAATAAATTGTGTATTTAGCATCCTGCAGAGAAAGTGATTTTTGCTTAAAAAAATATACGATTTGAATAATTAATACAAAACTTGTCACTGACTCACACACTTTAGAATAGATCTTAAAGAAAAAGTATTCCGTAGTGTTTAAAAGTCAGAAGTGTTTTTAAATACTTCTTAAAATGTTGGCATTAATTGAACTTTGTAAGAGGTTCTTCTGCATGATATGAAGCTACACATTAGTTGCTTGAAGACAATACATTGATTTTTAACATTTTTAGATTTTATAACCAAAATATTTAAAATTGCATTACTCAACTGTGAAATATTTATTGTCGTTTTGGACTCTAAGAAAATATCTTCTCTGTACAAAATGTACAAAAGAAATAATGGTGGGTCATTAATCACATTCGGCAATCATAAAAGTAAAATTATTGATAACAAAATTACTATTTAATTATCAAAACAGTAATCATATTATTTCTTAACACCACCCTCTCATATAAAGGCATGGGCAGATTCTGTGTTGCCTGCGAGATATGTTGACACTATTCATTCATAATGAATCGTATCACAAGGCTCGGAACAACGTAATCAGATACATAAATCTACCATCAACTATTGTTACGCAAACTTATTTTTTTTTGTCAATTTTTTTTCCATTGAGAACAACTGTTAGGGGAGGGAAAACACAAGCTTTCGAACTGATAATGAAATCCCGTATTCCCAACCTCTACGCTCTTGTGTTAATCACTGAGCAGATTTTAAGTGAAGCAGAAAATGAGCGTTTTTTTATTCATTGTATTATCGTTGGTGGAAATCTAATGTAATTAGTTTATTTTGCAACGACGTGGAGTGTAGCATACAATACTTGCATTTTAATTGAAGTTTGTATCCGATAGGTCGTGGTTTAATTAAGGGCTTACACAATAGTAAGCCTGGAAAGTAGAAATCTACAGTATATATTTTTTTCCCATAATCAAAAGAGAGGGAAAAAATTTCTTTCTAAGAGCTTACTTCACTCTGAAAGTCGATACTCCTCTATTTCTGGCAACATTTTTGATAATTTCTACGTACAGGATATTACAACATATGATCTTTTAATGTTGTCATTTCTTCTGCCATAAGGCAAGAATGAAAACCTTTTTTTCTACGACATAAAACATTTTAAAGAAGGAAGTAGTAGTTAAGAGATTATAGAATTACATTGTTGTTCTTGAGTGATATATAATAAATTAATATCACTGTTTTGACTAACGATTATGATGACATTATGCTCGGAGGCAGATCTATGATGTTTAGCAAAGTGAACTGATGATAGTTTGTCATTGACCCCCACCCCCACCGATGAAGATGACGTTCTAAGCACGAGACCTATATTTTAACTGGGAATTGAAGTACTTTTGTCCCCACAATTGTCATTATTTAAATGAGATAATTCGTAATGCAACTGTCACTGTAATTATGTACTATTTATTATATTTTAAAGTTGACTCATACTTTGTTATTAATTCCCTTTCAACAGAGGCCGAGAACTGTAACCTTTCTTAAAAGGATTGGTCTGTCTTCTTCAAGATCTACAAAAGCTTAGCAAACAAGAGAATACGGCAACAACAACAATGGCGACACCATTGAATATAAGAAGCTGCAAAGTGTAAACAAAGTTAGGGAGAGAATAGAAAACGTTGGACTTGAGCCAACAGCCAAAAGACAATGCTTTTCTTTTTCTTTCCCGGTCGCATCACTTTGCCTTGAGGGATGAAAGGCAGAAGGAAGCGGATATGAGCATGCTATAATTTCTGAGCTCCATTGTTGGCCGAGTCACATTAATCTGTTTCAGTGGACATCCCAAGACGAGAGTGCACATTAGAGTGACTCAGATATGCTTTGGAAGATGTACTGAATTACAGACAGAAAGTTTCATATATAACATGCGGGAAGAATACGTTCAATGCATCAATCACATATGTAACCGAGGGAACGGCAGCAAGTACTGCTGGATATGAGAGAAATGAAACAAAAATAGACTACTTTGAAAGGAAAATGGGTTGAAAATTTTTATTCTCTTTGAAAATATCCTAAATATACATATCCTGTATTACCTACAATCTTTTTACAAATTACTAAAAGTATTTATTTATTCCGGGCAATGAGGACAGTGCTTCCTGCAAGCATAATGGGCTTCATTATAAAATAAATAACTTTACTTCAGATCAGTATTTAAAATTATTGTACAAAGTAAAAATATTCAGTCGTAAGTCTATTCATGATTGAGATACATATTATATGTGGAAGTAGCTTTTTAAACAGTCTCATACAACTTGCATGTATAGTTTTGTGAAAGAAATGTACAAGCCATTTGTAGACATCTTTAGTATGGGTAAGACATCTTTATTTTGTGCAATGAACAATATTACTCTGTAGATGAATAAAGTTGGTAGTGTGAAGATTACTTGAGTATCTCCCACATTATGACGTCAAATGAAGCACAGAATAGAATTTTGTGTAATATATTGTTAACAAAGTTTGTGTAGTCACTGTATTTTTCACCTACAAAGGGCATGGCATAACCGAGGGAGAGGATTTTACTATTCAGAACTATTATATAATCATTTCATTAATTAGTGGATGACAACTTAGTGGATTTGAGTCCATAACAACGTGATTAAACTATAAAGGGAACCAAGAAAATTTTGTCGCTTTTTGTGGAGGTCTGTGTTCAATTGGCCCTCACACCGTGAGTTGAATGCGAATTGAGATCAGGCGAAGGTTAGTCAACATACTGCCTGGTTGTGGAAGTTCAGTTACACCGTGAACGTGCGGAAGGACAGAGTGAACATGGGACCTCCACAGAGCGTCACAAGTGCGTGTATGCTGTACGAGTTCAAACTGGGGTCAAACGCAGCTGCAGCGGGGCGGAAGATATGCCAGGCCTTTGGTGGGGGTGTCGTGACTACGCGGACAGTGCAGCTGTGGTTTACCAAGTATAAGGAAGGTGACGAAACACTCGAAGACGCACCACGTGCAGGAAGACCAGCACAGGTACGAAATGAAGATCTTCAGGCAGCAATTGAGGCGAACAGTGGCCAGACATGTGAGGAACTGTGACTACAATTCAGTGTGAGTGGAGAAACCATTCGGCAGCACCTTCATCAACTTGGGAAGCACTACAAATTGGGTCGAAGGGTCCCACATGATTTGACTCCGGGCCAGAAGGCAATGCGAGCAGACACCTGTTTCTTTGCTGTCTCGTCTGAGGAAGGAGCCATTTCTGAACAGGGTGTTGGCATGTGATGAGAAGTGGGTCCTGTACGAAGCTCCACGGCTCTGTCATCATTGGTTAGCATCCCATGAACCTTTTCCAAAACAGCCGAAACCAGCACTGCACCAGAAGAAAGTCTTCCTGTGTGTTTGGTGGATTGCTCGCGGCATCGTGCATCGGTAACTTCTACCAGCTGGTCAGAGCATCAATGCAACTGTGCACTGTCAGCAGTTGAGCCGTGTTCAAGAAAAACTCAAAACTCTGGAGTCAGCACTTCTGAATCGCAAAGGGGTCCTCCTGTTACAGGACAAAGCTAAGCCTCACGTGGCTAGGATGACCCGGGACACCATTCTACGCCTTGGATGGGAAACACTATTGCATCCGCCATACTCCCCGGACATTGTACCGTCCGATTTTCACCTGTTAAATTCCTTGGACAATCACCTTAGAGAACTCCAGTTCAAATCCCTAGTAGAGGTGTAAAATGCACTTGATATCTTCTTCGCTTCACGGCCCACCAAGTTCTACCGCGATGGAATCCATGACCTTCCAGAACGTTGGCAGAAGGTCGTCGATGCTGATGGGGACTATTTTTGATCTTCCAGGTACGTCTTAGGTGACATATCGATGTTTGAAGGTGGTGGGTGAAAAAGCGACAGAACTTTCTTGCTTACCTTTATATTATTGTAAAACCTGAGAAGTAGAAGTTGAGATCGATGTTTTACGTGTTCAAAGTCAGTTAGTTTAAAGCCAGCAACTTTTTAAATTTTATCTTTTCTGATTTTGGAATTTCTTAGGATGGCTTCACTCAAAGAAGAATCATATGTGTATAACATCACCAGTCAATGCAATCTTTTTGTGGGTTCTTTCACCATCATGATAATCACACAAATATTTACTGTGTAGAAAGAAACTGAAAGATGAAGATGCATGGAGACCTGAGCTAGATGTCCGCGAATCTATCGATCAACTTTAGAGCTTTCAATAAATTTATTTATTCATTTGTTTGCTAATTTCCTTTCTCTCTGAATTGAATTCATTTATGGTTTTTAGGCATCTATGGCTCAGGCCGGTTTCCTCACTGTTTCCTTCATAAGTGGTGTGAATATGCAACAAGAAGAGATCTAATGATGTTGGAAGTGACTGTTACTTTATTGTCAGCCATTTTCTTTCACTTCCGAAAATATTCAGTTATTCAAAATGAAAACTAAACATTGGAAGAGACAAAGACCTGAATTGATAAGCAATGTTTATAAATACTTTCAATTCGTATTTCTCTATATCTGAAAATTATAAATATCGCTTTTGTAAAATAATTCTTGTATTATTCTCATTGCCGTGGTCGAGTGATGGAAAAAGCTCATTTCCACTGTTAACTTGCCATGTAAAAAGAAGACAATAAACTAAACCGAAGAAAAGAAAAACTTGAAATCTGAAAGCGTGCAAAATAAATAAAAATAAATAAATAAATAAATAAAAATAAATAAATAAATAAATAAATAAATAAATAAATAAATAAATAAATAAA